>JAABOM020126333.1:0-21771 GCA_011800125.2 Solanum clarkiae | reverse complement strand
CTGGAAGAGAAATCTTTGATAGTTTCCCCTTCTATCATTCGGAGATTTTCAAAGTCTCTTCGAAGAGTTTGAAGTTTGATGGCTTGAACTTTGATGGTGCCTTTGAACTTGTTTCGCAACGTGTCCCAAGCTTCCTTTGCCGATGTAGAATTCATGATCCTTGGAAAGATAGACTCTAAAACAGCTAGATGAATTTTGGCGAGTGCTTCTGCATCTTTTTTCTGCCATTCCTTCATTGATACTGTTGGTGAGCTTTCGGATGAGGTAGTAGTAGTTGTGCTTTCCACAACTTTCATTTTTTCTTTTAACGGAGCAACGACTTCTGGAATGCCATTTTCTACTACTTCCCACAAATCGTAAGCTCTTAGAATAGTTTTGATTTTTATACTCCAAAAAATCATAATTTTCTTCGGCAAAGATGGGCATCACATTTGAGGAAGCCATGACGAAGTTTTTTGAATAGTGCTGGAGTAGTGCAATGGTTATGCCTGAATTGTTCTGTCAAGATCAACTATTGCTCTGATACCAGTTGTTGAAAAATTCTAGTGCATTAGCTTCGTGCTAATACGAATATTGTATGCGGAAAATATTTGAGAAAGAAATAACTTTAGAGAACTAATCTTTATCTTTTTATTCATATCCCATCTCATTACAAATGACCCCTATTTATAGAAAATAAAATGGTAGGAAGAGAATTCTAAATAAAATTCCCTTCTCCAATTCTAGAGTCATGTATTAATCTAATTCTAGTTTGAATTCTCTTTTGAATATAGAGAGTTCAAGTCTAAATTGAATATAGAGTACAATTTTGATTTGAATTCTTCTTTGAATGTAGAGAATTCAATCATAGACTGACTTCTTAATGACGATTCTAGAAAATGCATCACTTTCAACAGTAGGTAACAATTTTGGAGCTCTTTTACAGTCATTTTTACAAAGTGCTACGGTGTCTCCTCACGTAAATACTATATGGCGAATCTAGTCATTAATGCTCAATTCTGGACTATTTATAGGTGTGTTTTCAGTTGTGTATATATAGTTGTTGTGAAGCATTGGACGTAAGGAACAATTCTCGTGAAGAGACTTTGGGTCATTGGATGTTCGTTGGAATGGTATATTAAGGCTAAGCTTTGCCCCTCCTTTTAGCACGAAATCTGAAAAATTCCCAAAGCATCAAATATTATATTTTACTATTCTGTTGCTAGAAAGACATTTTATGAAAGACATTGGGATTGCAGTTGAATTATTTTCATGATGGTATTAGGTTGATATTTCATTCGTTCACTTAAACTGGATATTCAGTATCTTTATATCAATTTATCGATTTTCCTAACTACTTGTCCTTATGTTGGGGGTTGCTCTTTTTGGTGTGCTGTCACTAAAAATAAAGACAGATTATGAGGGGAATGTAGTACTCATAATCATTCCTTCATCCATACTAAAATCATATTTGAAGCACTTAGCAAGTAACATATTGATTTCCAATATTCTCCCATATAATGCTCCTAGTTAAATTACTAAGACACTTGATTTTTTTAAAATACTTTCTCTTACTAATTAACATGGAACCAAATATCACGTATCATCAGATTATATTAAAAGTATGAAGCTTTAAAGTATAAAGTTGGATTACCATTTTATCTCTATACATAAATAAATTAAAATGTTATTAAATGTTTAGAATTATATTATTATTAAATTAATCATCTATCTATCTTCTATATTTTTTATTTTATTTTAAAATAGGAAGCTGGGAAGTTAAAAAGTTGAATTAGTAAATGCTCATTAATAGTTGAGTGACAGTTTAAACTTGCAGTCAAATCTTTAGTGCAAAATTAATTTATTAAATTATTCTTCAAAATTAAGCGGATGTAGTTTGTTGAAAAAGAATCCTACCAAATGGTACTCTAACAATTTTTAGTTACAGTAAACATATGAATTAGAAAAAGGGAATTATGATAACCTAAGGCTTTTCACCTTCTAATAAATTTGTTGAACTGCAAAATTAAGTTGGACATTTAATCGAAATACTATTAATGTTATTATATTTTGGTTAAAATGTATCCGGTAAGCTTTTGGTGATTCAAATTTATCTATGTTATCAAAGTAAATTATTATTTAATTATTTTTTTCATTGGAAAAAGATTATCTCATTCACAATTAAATTTGGATCGCTTATATAAAGAACTTGCCAATTAGTAATAATATGGATATTTGAAGCAACAGGCGTAAAGGGAGGGTACAACTATATCAGGAAAAAGATCCTTTCTTGTTTTACATCCTCCAAGCATTCATAACCTTGTATACCTTGTTTATGAACATTTTAATTAAGCAACTATTTTATAGGAGTAAAACTTTATAATACTTTAATGTTCTGGTTATCTTAATTCATTTTATAGATTTTATACCAAGAGCCGAAAGATTTAGATTTGTAACTTGATTATTCCTATAAATGATCCATTTACGTGAAATTATGATTTTACTAAATCATTTTGTATGTACTCATAAGTATTATGTGTATCACAGATAACTTCTAATTTTTGTATCTTTACACCATGATTATTGCATATTGCTTTCTCGATGCACCTTTAGTTCCTTAGTACGTCAATTGCATTTAAATTTAATTATTAGAATTAATTTCTTAAGGCATGTATTTGTTCTTTCACTTCTTTATACCGGGTAATCATAAATTTGAAAGGCATTTTAAAAATATCTCTCCAAACATGGCTTTCGAGCTTTCTGACTTATACATTAATATCATGTGTGGTTAACAAAATTTTTCTCCATGACACGTTACAATCTTATAGGCAATTGTTATTTGTTTAATTATTTAGATTCAAATAATGAATTGTGATAATGGTCATAATACAATTTTACTTTTGATAGTTTTTTTCCTTGCTTCTTTTAGTTCCCTTGAAGATTAACTACAGTGAAGTAGTTGTAAAGTTGGACATTAATTACTTTTAAACACTTCGGCCAAATTGATGGAATTATATATATTTTAATAATGAACTGTTGTAATATATATATATATATATGGTCATGATATAATCTTATTTATAGTGGCTACTTCTTTTTGCTCTTTGTAGTTCCGTTGCAGATTACTTACAGTAGAAGAAGTAGCTGTAAAAAGGGACAATACTTTTGCTTTTGGCCTGAATTATTTCCATCATACAATTATTTTTTCAATGTTAAATTAGGTTAGTTTTTTAGTTTTCTTTTTTGTTATTTTTTAATACTATTGTGGTGATATTACATACTTTTTTCTAAATTTTTTATCAAGGATGTGTACATCAAATTATACAATCATTTGCCAGCTTGAAATTTTGATTACCAATCTGTCTAAGTTTTGTCGAGAAATATGTTTATTCATCCTTTTTGCTCAATTATTGATAATTTCGTAGATTGATTTTATATCTTTAAATGTGAATACTTTTTGTTATTTCAGTAATTAGATGTATTTAGAGGCATTCACGGTAATCTAAAGCATGAAATCCATTTGGCATATTTATATATATCATTATAGGGATATATGATATTGATTTGCTTCACGTATTTATTGCTCGGTGGTAAATATGTTGTCCGCTTTTTCTAGTTATTTTTCCTGTTTAACAAATAAATAACTTAATAAATTACAGTACAAGTTCAAATTTTAAATGATGTCTCTATATTGTAACCACAAATATTTTCTTAAGTGACATTGCTTTTAAAATACGTTTTTGATTTATCATATTGTTTTACAAATTTTATAATACAAGCTGAATAAATGTGCAACGCATGTTCACAAAACTAGTAAGTATTATGTGAAGCACTTTTATGAACATTTTCAGAGTTAAGTCCTCATTCTAAATGTTAAGCTAAGTTGTCAAACTTATTCAAAAGACATGTAAGATCCCACGAGTCATGTGTATATGTTATGATAATGATTATGATGCTTTGAAAGTGTACTAATGAACCAAAATTGGCTAAATTCATATTATGGCCTACTATCTGCATTCAACGTTCATAACATATATTGCATGTTATGCATGGACTTCGAACTATAATCGGAGGTATGGGGCCTATTTGCCCAAATAATTATATGCATGTATATGGTACAGATGGCCACAGGTTGGCAAATATATGATGTCGGTCAGCTACCGTAAAGGACCACCATTGCTAGCATTTGATTGGGTATGTCATGTATTTGCATCTATATATACGTATTCACGACATGCGATACTCGAGCACACCATTCATATTTGATCGCTAAGAGGTTGATTGTAGGCCATTAAGATTACTTGATTTTTGGTTACAGATGGTATTCCTATTACCGTGTTTACTATAATTACCTATGATTTTACTTTCTGTCTTACATAACAGTACATGTTTATTCGTACTGACGTCCCGTTGCCTGGAGACGCTGCATTTTATTTCATGCGTGCAGGTTCAGGTAGGGACTCTGTTCGACCTCTCCACTAGGAGCCCAGTTTAGTTGTGAGTTGGTAAGCTCCACTTCTTCCTGGAGCTTTCACAGGATGCTTACTTTATATTATATAGTTGGGTATAGTTGGGGCCCTGTCCCGACAGTGTTAGTGATTATCTTAGAGGCTATTGTGGACATGTTATTTTGGGTTGGTTCTTTTGTGTCTTTCAATCTCCAGTCATAGAATTGACATGTATATATAGCGTGTGCATGTATCTCTGTTGTTGCAGCCTTGTCGACTAGCTAGTATTCTATCGTTTTGGTTTCCTATGTTGACGTACATGATTTATTGATGACCAGGTCATAAATGGTTCAGGCTTAGGTTTTCAGACGTTATGCTGCCGAATTTTCTTTTGGCCTCTAGTTTAATTAACTAGCATGTTCAGTAGCTTACTCGGCCAATAACAATATCAAGTGTCAGTTGCACCTCCCCTCTTATTGGGGCATGACATTAATAGCCCCTGTTAGATATTTAATTTGGTAAAAATGATTTCTTTGTATCTTCCAACCATTAAAATGATTATTCTCTCTTCTTTTTTTATCTTTTTATGTTCAATTTATGACATTTTGATGACCTGATTCGAGTTTCTTTTAATAACTAACTATAATTAATTGATATTAGTAATTGTCCTACATGTTTTCATCCAACCATTTTAAATCTTAATGACAGTTGTGAGTTGAAGGACGCAAGAAAAAGGGATAAAGAAAAACAAATATGTCATTAATTGTTTTCACCATTTTATTTCCCTCGTTCTTTTTGATCAAAATTTACTAATTATGTTAATAACTCAAAATTAATTAATTGTTTTATATATATAAAGTTAAAAATTGAGAAATCGAAATGGATAGTAAAATTTGATGGACTTTTATTACCTTCATCTATACACTATTTCTAATACCATTTTTGTACTACCAAATAATAGTAAATTTTTTTTAAAAAATGATCTATAAACTAATGCGGAGTTAGTAAGTAGTCTATTGGCTTCCTCTGAATTAGTTTCATTTTTCTATAATTACAAAAATATTATTTAATTATCAGTTTTTTTTTTTAATGTTTAAAGAGAAAAGAAAAGGATGAAGAGGAAAGACCTAAGGTTGTATTTTTCTCTAATAATTGTGACGTCTTGGTTCCTCTTCATTTAAAGAATCAATTATTTTACTTATTTATGATAGGATTAATAATTAATGTCAATTTCTTGAATGTTGCATCTCCAGTCATAGGAGATCTTTTATGTTTGTGAATAATATTTCCGTCTTTCTGTAGATTAAATTTTCTAAATTTGAAATGAATTTGATTGCATGCACTCTTTGATGCATGAATTATAACATCCATGGAATTAGATTGGCAACTTGGTTTATTGGCGAATTATATTATATTTTCTATTATAGTAAAAATGGAAAATTTCATAGTTGAAAGTTGAATTACAAATGTACCTAATCATATTAAAAATATCATTATGTCCTTATCATTTAATTATCAATGAACAGTTTAACACAATTCATCTAATAAGTTACATTTTAGAAACTGAAATGTTTGTTTTATATCAATTAGATAATTGATTTAGTGTTGAACAAGGAGTACTATTTCTATCTATAATAATTATTGTAAGTTGTTAGTATGTAACCTTTTAAAATTATCAGTTACAATATCAAACTTTTCATATTACAACATTTATTTGTTTGGTCTGTTGAGCTTCAATCTATTATATTCTTTAATCTTTTCATATTCTTTCCACATTATAAATGTCATCATCACACAATGTCAAATGTTTTTATTAGTTTATTCCT
The DNA here is from genome assembly GCA_011800125.2 of Solanum clarkiae. Classification (NCBI taxonomy): domain Eukaryota; kingdom Viridiplantae; phylum Streptophyta; class Magnoliopsida; order Solanales; family Solanaceae; genus Solanum; species Solanum clarkiae. The sequence continues at coordinate 15,518 of JAABOM020126333.1, read as the reverse complement.
TTTCCTCCTCTGTTAGACTACACAAAAAACTATTACTATTGTCTTCTTATTTGTTGAGTCCTACACAACATGAGGTAATACTATTCATTTTCCTTTGAACAAGATCAGATTCTACTTACTGCTTGAATATGGCTTGTATTTTATTTTAATTATGTATATAATAATTATTTTCATAACGTATACAATAATATATATTTTATTTTAATTATGTGATAAATTTTATTTTTTAGAAGATATCACGATATTAATTTAAGAAGAACATTATTCTTTACAATAGTAAAGGCCAAATGTGCAACACACATTCCAAACTAGTATATAATACATATATGATCATGTATACTGTGTATACAAATTAAATTAAATAATCAATAAATTTGTCTGACTATTTGTGCGAAGATACGACAAAGTAATTGATGATTGTGGGAAAGTTGGGCCTCCCTCTTATAGAAGAGTGTGGTTTGCTGTCTTTGCCCGTCTCAAATATAGTCACTTCTTTCTACTCTATAACTGATCTTTAATTAAAACTTGGCAGAGTGCATCAATTAAGACATAGTTGGAAATGTTCGTGAGTTTTGGATATCCTTTTGGGTTGTTATCATTTTTCCATAAATAATAGGCCTAACGTATTTTACACTATTTTTACTTTAGGAATAATAGATAAAAGTATCTTTTATATCTATGTCCTTCAACTTTGGGTATCCATAAGTATGCATTTAAATTTGTATAAAGTTGAATGAGTAGACATGCATCCTATGTGGCGTGTGTCCTAAGTGTATTATGCCATATAGGACGTGTGTGCGTATTTATTTAATTTTATACATATTTAATAGCTACTTGTGCACACTTAAAGTTTGATGACATTGATGTCAACTACAACTAAGTTAAAAAGCACGTTTATGTATTATATTTTTACTTTATTTATATTTTCTTTTGAATTTGCGTTAGACATGTATTTATGAACTTATAAAATTTCATTCTTCACCCCAAGAATATTTATCGGAAAGAGGAAATATATTTAAAAGAAAATAAATAAAAATATAGAGAATATGACCCGTAAGTTAGCGGTCAAAAGTTGTGTGCGTACGTTTGATTTGAATTAATCGCACTCCATCCCTCTTGTCTTATCATAGAAGAGCAAGTAACGAAATAGACAGAATAAACAAGTGTAAGAGTAAGACTTATTTGCCGTCGTAGATATAAAGAAATAATAATGCAGTCAGACCAAAACCTCTCCGTCAACAATTGAACATAAAAATAATTCAATAATAAATTTAATATGCACTGGTGAAATTCTTACTTAGATATTAAAAAAAAGGGGAGGGGGGGGGGGGCAAAGCATTTTAGTTTATTTTATTTTTGGTATTATTTTTGGCCCCTGTGGCTGCTAAGATAAGGGAAGTGAGACTGCGATGGTTTGGACGCGTACTGAGAAAGAGTATTGATGCTCCTATTAGAAGGTATAGAGATAGACCGAAGAAGTATTGGGGGAGGTGATCAGACAAGATAAAGTGAAACTTGATTTCACCGAGGATCACATGACCTTAGATAGGAAGGAATGGATGTCGCGAATTAGAGTAGCAGGTTAATAGGCTAGTAGGATTAGGTTGATGCATGACCGTGGGGTATAGTAGGGTAGCAGGAGTTGTCCGGTGTTGTCCTTATCTGCCTCATATATATTAATTGTCTCGTATTTACTTACTATCATTTGTTTTTCGTTATTAGTCGCTCTTTCTATTCACTTTCTCTTTCTTTCCTCTTTTCCATATCTAGTTTATTCTGTTTATGGGTTTCTGTGACGAGGGTTCCCAAAAAACAGCCTATAAGGTATGAATACATTCTACCCTCCCTAGACCCCTGTTGTGGGATTCCACTGGGCATGTTATTGTTGTTGTTGTTGTTGTTTGGTATTAAATTAAAAGTTATACTTATACTATATCATGTAAAACAATACATAGGAGCCATATTAGATCTGCTAATAGTATACATTTAAGGATAACTTGAAATAACCCTCTAGCTCATTTTTTGTGTACTGCACTTTTTTTGTCAATTAGAGTATTCTTATAGTGATCTCTAGTCATTTATGATTTGTTGGCACTGACAGCTCGATCACTTGGTTGTTCGTTTGGATGTTGTGCAGTTTTCCGTGTTTGAAGGCATTTATAACTTGAAAAATTAATTTTGGATCAAAATATAGGTAAATAGACTCAGAACGAAATTCTGACTATTCCATCAACTCTGAAATTTCCAAATTAGGCTAGTAGCGTGGTTAGCTCGAGTTCCAAGGCGTTCGATGCAAGTTTAAACCATTTTTAGTGTTTTAGCGTGAAAACTAGCTAAAAGTTGACCTTTGGTCACATTCTTGGAAAGCATGCCCAAATGAGGATTCTAACAGCACGGTTAGCTCCGAAACGTCAAATTTGGTCTAGACCAACCTTTCATTCAATTTTCAAGGCTTCCACACTCATTCTGAGCCCCTCGATGTCTTTTGGTTGAATATGACTTCAGAATTTGGACCCACATTTAGTTGTAATAATCTCTATTATAAAATTTTTTACTGAGCCATTTAGCCTTAAACATCGAATTTGGTGGGGTAGCATAGTCCATTTGCATGCATGAGATTTCGAATGAATTTCAAATATCTCGTCAAAAATTTTAATTTGGGAAATATCAGCTTTTTTAGCTGATATTTGGTGCTAACTGACTTGTCCTGCGCAACCGCAGGCCTTTGGTTGTAATCGCGAAGGTTAAGTCTACTTAGTCTTCATGATCGCGAGCCTGCCTCTATCGCGGAAGCTAGCCTGTTTGGCCTTTGCATATGCGAGGGACCCTCCGCTATTGCGAAGGTCATCCTTCTTATGCTCCGCGATCACAGAGAACTGTTCACCACAATCGCAGATGGTAATTGAGTGGATCCCTTTGCATATATATATATATTCATTTGCGGTTAGACTTAGTCCCTTTCTTTGAAAATTGGTAACTTCTTCGATTTGAGCTCAAAGTTAGTAATCCAAAGGTCAAACTTATGGGGGGTTTTCACGAGAAATGTGTTGCTAAGCTCAAAACATGATTCAACAGCTTCATTTTAGGCGAGTTTGGCATTTAATTGTTATTCTAAGTAAATTTCGGATTGAATTTTTGAAAAACTTTGGGCAATGATTTCTTGCCCAATACAGGTCTGAATTGGAGGATTCAAGAGTCTAAATTGAGGAATTTTTCATGAAAAGTATTATGGTGTACTTGATTTTAGATATGGGGGGTTTATTTGTAAAAATTTTTCGTAAATAGTTGTTGTCAAAGTTGGTTATTTTGAGCTAAATTTGAATTTTTCGTGTTTGTTGGCATTGAGACATTTTTTAGCATCAAATTGTGTCCTATTTTGGGACATGAGCTCAGGGAGCTGATTAGGATCAAATTTTTGGAGTTAATTTTGAGATTTTGGATGTGGGTCCACTTTTTCCGCTTTTTACCCTAAAATTAGTAGATTTTCATTCTTGTAATTTTAGTGTCATAATGATTATTATAGTGTAGTGGCTCTGTTTTTTGAAAAGTTCAGAGTGATCGATAAAAAAAAGCTCCGACAGAATAAGTTGGAGCGCGCGTGTTTGGCCTACAAGTAGGCTACAGCTTCCCTTCTTTTAGATTAAGTTCGGATATGTATATAAGTGGATTTGCATGAATATTGGACAAGGAGTTAGTTGTATATGCCATATGTGCTAGAATTCCTATTTTTGGTGATATTTGGGACCGATGGGTACTTGTATTGTATTTTCAATTTTACCAATGCATTGTTGATACTTTAGCTGAGATTGTGGATCATGTTGGTCTTAGTTAACATTCTTAGATTGGTGATGCCATAGACCAGAGTTTTTTAGAGTCGGTAAGGTAATTACATTCGTCCACGTGGCTCGAGAGGCTAGGTCCTTGTAGACTGTCATAGCAGACTTGAGTCTGGCAGATTGAGTCTTAGATAAGCAGTAACATTATCGGAAGCTTGGTTTTCCATAAGCCTCGTTCTATCGCACTAATATGTCTTTGTTGCATATCAAAATTTATTAGCTACAAAGATGAGCACCAACTACAAGGAAGCTGTGAGAGAGTTAATTTGTGATTAGAGGTCATCTGCATTTTCATAGATTAGAGATCTGCGCTACATTTGCGATTAGAGTCATCTGCACTTTCAGGGATTAGAGGTCTGCATTACATCTACGGTAAGAGTTTATCTACACATTCAAGGATTAAAGATCTGGGTTACATCTATAGTTAGAGGCCATTTTCACTTTTATTGATTAGAGGTTCGGGTTTCATACTGCTCCCATCAGAATTCAAGATTTCTCACACTCTAGTTGCATCTTGGATTTACCGGAGGATTTGTCGTTCCAAGGCAGTGTTTTGATGTGTCGCTTCTACTTTAGCACTATGGACCGGAGTACCTTCCGTGCTTATAGGGGCCCGATTGGCGTATAGATTTTATGATTTTTCTTGCATTTCTACATCTGCACACATACCCTTACTGTTTCTATTTGTCCTTATTATACTATATTCTAGCTTCTCCGTTTATCTTTACTGCTCTTACTCAATTAATCTGCGATGCATACTAAGTACTTTTTATGTGATACTCATACTACACTCTGTATGTACTCCGTGATGCACATTCGAGCATGAGTCAACAGTGCTGATCCATCCAGCTAGTAGCGATCTTTTTCAGAGACTAGGGTGAATATTAGGTATTCTTGGATTATTTCAGTCTCCATCTGCACTTTTAGTCGTCTTTGATTTTCTGAGAATAGACTTGTAGTGTGTGTGTGTATGTATGTATGTATATATGTATGTATGTGTGTGTATATATGTATTTATTTTGGCAAAGTTAAAAAATCCATCTATTGTCCTAATAGCTCTATACATTTGACTTCCAAGTTCTAATAGGGATTTTTTTGTTGTGTATATTATTTATGGTTGTTGATTTCCTTGTTATTATTGTTAATTTTCCATAAATTGTGATCTCTAGTTGGTTTTCTACCCTCACACCCATTACTGGCAGTTCTGGCTGCTTAACTGTCAATGGAATATGGTATGTGTCATCATAACTCGAGATATCGACTCATGACAAGTTGGTATCAGAGTTCCATGTTTGTTGGTCAAAATTAATTTCTCAAAATAAAGTTTGATATAATAAAATCAATTCACTTTTTCACTAGTTGAAGTTATTTTTTTACTTCAACATCCATGGTAGAGTTAGCAAATGATATAATTTATTTTTCTAATTCCAACATATATCACCAAATTTTCTCATCCAGTTTGCTTGTACCTGCTGAGTACTTTTACTGCATATGCAATCAAAATAAGTTTTCATTCACGTATCTCATATTTTAAACTAACAAACTCCTTCTCTTAGCTTCTTTGTCACATTGTTTTCATATAATTAAATCAAAGGAGTTGCAAGATTCATACAACCAACAAAGTTGTGACTTGACAAGAAATATGGTATCTCACCCAAATATTTCATATCAATATGACTACTCAACTCTCCTTATCATTTCTTTGATAATATATTAGAGCCAAAAATCATCAAATCATATGCAAAAAATAAGATGTAATTTATTTCAAACTAAATATATACACCTATAATACTCATTTTTGGAGTATTCTCGAAGAAGCAAAAACCACAATTTCACAATGATTTTCTTTTTCAATTTCATGAACCCCCACTATTTTTAAAATTTAAATATCACTATGTGTTCATGAAAAGAAATATCACTTTACTCATAAAAATTATTAGATAAAAAAATTTTTCTTCTTTACCTTTTCTCTGCTTGAATTGAGCTAGTAGAATTATACTTTACGCGTACATCTCTTCTCTTCCATCTTTTGAAGAAAGCGATACTAAAGCAGAATGATGTTAAAATATCCTATCTTGATATCCGCACTTTTTCAAAATGTAACAAAAATATGAATCTCCTTAAATATTGATGGTGTAATATACCACAAATACTATAAATTACAGTTAAAAATAAAATGACAAATTTGAATAAAAATTCATTCAGGCTAAGGTGTGGATATCTCGCTCTCTTTAAAGAAATTTAAGCTCATTGTGGCATAATGTGCACTTATCCAGTAGTACATCTCTTGACTTCTTTCCTCTAGGCCACAACAGCCCAACAACGTTGTATGACTCAAACAACTCCGGATTAGTTGAAGAGTCCAAAGCTCCACACAAAGAACACCTTCCTTCAACATATAAATACTCTCTTTTGCATAGTGAATATAGTTGAAAACTTACAATATTTTTTATTAGTCTCAACATTATCTTTCATTGTTGCACTCTTCACTACACACTACAATATTTTATTCATACTTCACATCTTTTCTCTCGATATTCTTTTTTCTCATAGGAAGAAACATCACTATCTATAGGTGAGAATTCATCCTTGTTTTGAATAGGATTAATGTGGAAAGTAATGTAGGTAAATGAATAAGGAATTATATACGTCTTTTTACATGAGTTACAAGGCATAATGATGTATTCACATGACTTAGTAGTTACATGAGTTACAAGACTCTAATGATCATACAAGTTACAAGAAATTAACTTATGACCATAAGAGTTAGAAGAACTAATGGTCATATAAGTTATAAGAACTAATAACTATTCTACTACAATTTATACTCATTAACGTATGCACTTAATATTTTATTTTGATAATAAAATGCATATACACCAACATTTTTCATTTAATGAGATGTTATCCATGTTTTCAGTTTTGAACGTATTTAAGACTGATTTGTATAAAATTTATTCACATTCTGTGACCATACATATCTAAAAAATGATATAGGTCAGATTCCAAACAAATTTCAAAAATAGTAGGCAACGAATAATCCCAATAGTTATACAAAATGTAAGATATAATTTATGTTTGGCAAGTAAAAAATTTCGACCTATATGTTTACTAATAAAGAGTCTTATTTAGTTTTGGAGTATGATTTTTTATAGGGGTGGCAATTAGATTGGTTGAATCAAATTTGAACGGGTTATAATGAGTCAAGACATCAAAAAGATTAAGACCCAACTCAATACAATCCAAATTTGCTTGGGTCAAAATGGGTTGGGTCAAAATAGATTGAGTAACATATTATAGAGCGAGTCAAGACCTAACCCGACCCAATTTTAATAAGTTTTACTTATTTTATTTGTTCTTTTCCAATATTTTAGTACTTAATTAAACTATACTTTTCATTATTTTGGCTATATAAAACATATCAAATTGAAAAAAAAAGTGTTTTGAAAATATTTTAACAAGATCTCTCTCGAATTAATTCGGGTTGTATATCAACTCAATTTTAAATGCGTTGAAATGGATTGGATTGAGATGAGTTGAGTTAATAATTGAATGGGTTATTAACCGGTCCAAACTTCAGTAGATTGTGTCGGATTGAATGGATTGGACTTAATTTTGTCACCCCTAATTTTTTCGAGCTAATTTTCTTTAGAAGTTTTTTTTAAAAAAAGGAAATTAGATATAATATTCATTCAGTCAAAATTTCTTATCAAATGATCTAATAATCATTTTTTAATTGCAAGTGAAGTACAATTCACGCATTCTTCTTCACCTTTTTTGGTCCTTCTTATCTAGCCATTAATAACTTCTTCTCTTCCTTCTTCCTTATTTCTGGGTTATTTTTCTCTTTCTCCTTTTCCTTCACATCAAAGCTCAATTTTAAAATCAACATATTGAACGTGAATCATTTTGAGTGATTATTATATAAAAAGAATTGAAACAAATGTTTAAATTTGAAATTGTTTATTAGGAGATTTAAGTAGGTTCAGAGTGGAAAAAAAATTTGATTGCAGTGTTGACTTTATTGCATCAACAATGTATATAGATATATATACATCTTTGATATATAGTTATATATCACCTATATATGAGTACTATTTATACAATATCAATCATTATATACATATTGATACATTATATATAAATATGACCATTTCGTTGAAATTATTTTTGTTGAAAGTATTCGCTAATATTTGGGTTATTCTTTTTTTATGTAAAATAAAACTTTGCTATATAAACTACTTTATTATTATCTCAATCTCAATTTATATGATTCACTTTCTTTTTAGTTAGTTCAAAAAAGAATGATACATTTTTATATTTTAATAACAATTTATTTTTAATGAAATAATTTATAGTCACACAAACATTTATGATTTATTTAAATTACAAATTTCAAAAGTCTTTCTAAAATTTCGTATCAACTCAAACTAAGTCATATATATTGGAACAAAGATGGTATATATTTATGACTTTTTTAATCTTTCTAATTATTTTAAGCCCACATAAACCCAAAGACCGGGCAACTTGTTAGGAGAACGTTACTAGTTTGAAACCTATAGTGGACAAAAATACTTATATTTAATTAAAAAATTGTGAAATGACAAATACGACTATTTTGCCCTCAGAAATTTCTAGGGTACTCAAATTATTATTTGGCCTTTCTATCACTTTCAGTAATTTTCTAATTCAGTAGAAACAGATAAGACTTAGGTGTATGTGACATCTTACTGTTTCTATGGTTATTACTCGTTTTATTATATTGTTGATTTAAATATTATATTTATTTTAATTATTTCTTAAATTTTATTATATGAAGTTGTTTAAATTGATCGCTAGGTTGACGACGATGAAAATTTCATGTTTGTGTAATATCCATTTGATGTGTTCTTGTTGTTATAACCTTAACATTTTTTTTTTCATTTTACCTTTAATAATTTCTTGGTCTATTATTTACCCTAATTATTTTTTAAAGTAGATAACCTATTTTTTCTCTAGGTTTAGTATTGAAATTGTTGAAGTATGATATTATGTGACGACACAAAATGATAATTTATTAACTCAATATAATATAATATGATATGATATAACATACTACACTGTAATAGAATAGCACAATATGTAAGCAACATTGGAACAAAGTGTGAGTGTAGCATGGCGAAGATGTAACATTTGTATCTTTTATATTTCATGATATTCCATTGGTCATGAACTCGGAGAGCCCAAAAAGTCTTTCATCTTCTCAAGCATGTCTGAGAACTCTACTGCTTCAACTTTATCAATTTCCCCTGATAGAGATTCATCTGTACAAATCAAAGAAAATAAAATTTCAAGTTTCAGACAAAGAGTAGTGTAAGGAACAAATATATTATACACTTGCTTCTGCTTCATCAACGTTCATATCATATTTTGATGTCTCAATCTTAGCCATATCATCAAATAATTGTACAGTGATGACACATCATATTCCAGAAGGTCCCATAGTGTGTAGATATATTAGGAATATTCTTTTTATCATTTTCGGTTTGTTACACAACAACTAGTGGATTAATTACAAGTATACATAGAAGATTTAATTTGCTCTTGGCATGCTTGTATAAATACATGAATACACAAGAAATTTCATCTGCTCTCTTCAATTCTATTATGGTAGCAGGACCTCAAGGTTCTTTGATCCTTCTTTTCTTCTCCTTCAACTGAGCGAAAATCATGACAAATGTTGAACCTGAGAAAATTCACACAACTGATGACACCAATGATGGAAGCATCAATGATATTTAATTTTTTGTAAAATTGTATGATGAGCAATTTTGAATACAAATGATGTACAGTGAAGCGAACACAAATTTTTATTTTTTGTATACAATGCTAAAGAACTAAGACAATATTTATGATTTTATACACACAGTTTGTATTAATGTTATTTGGAATTCAAAGTGATTATGGTTCGTAATTTGATGAAATACAATGACTTGTAATTAACTTTTTTTTAACTATTATTTCATGTTGTTGTATTTACTTTTTTGTAAAATTTGTCTGCTGAGTAATTTTAAATATAAATAATATACTATAAAGTGGATACAAATTTTGATTTTGTATACAATGCTAAAGAACAAAGGGTTAATGATTTTGGATACACTTTGAATAATTACCCTTAAAAAATACAAACTTAACTTACACATATTTGAATTTGTAAAAATAAATTAATCTTAAAAAAATATACAGATAATATGTAAATTTGATAAGAAACATTTATTTAATAATCTAAAAGGACAAGGTGAATACATTTTAAAATGTGAATACATATGAAAAATAAAATAAAAAAGAACAAGTGAATATACAAAAACATTTGAATTGACTGCAACCAAATAAAATATACAAAATTCGTGATAAACATTGTTAAATTTAAAAAAATGACTTTTTAAGGAAAAAAATTAGTTTAAATATTTGATTAATTTAAGAAAAATCATTTTTTCAAAGAAAACTAACAAAACAGAGTCATCACTTAATTTTTTTAAAGAAATTAACAAAACTTTTTTTTAAAAAAGAATTTTAAGACCCTAATAGAAAAAATCTCAAAATTTCAGAGAAAGTAAGGATTCAGTTTTTTTTTTTTTTGAGAAAAAATTAATCACTCAAAAATGATCGATAACTCGCGGTTGACTAGCAATTAAAACATATTTGGCTAACTTCGGAGAAATTATTTTAAAATGGAACCTAAAAAGAAAAAATTTAAGTAAAGTATTCAAATTAAAACAATGATCAAATATATAAGAAGGGAAAATATTTCATGGATAACTTCAAGGAAAAGAACTTGAACCATTTAAAAGACAATCCTTTGAAAAGATTAGTTAAAAATAAAAGGAAGAAACTCATTTTGTTTTGATAAAATGCATTTAACATGAAAAAGTCACAAAACTCCTTGAAATAAACAATTAACTCAAATGGTTCAACATTTGAGGAATTAATTAGATTAAAACCAAGTAAATAAAGGTTGATATTCAAATAAATATAAATACAATATATAAAATAAAGTAAAAGAAGAGAGTTATTTGAACAAAAAAAAGAAGGAAGAGAGTTAAGAGTTTCGGGCCTTTAGCCCATTAATTGCTGCTGCAACTCTGGGGCCTTTTCAGCCCCATTTCTATTGTATTACTGCTGCGTATACCATGGTGTATACTGATGTATACAATTATTTTATTGCTTCCAAAAACTTGCAATTTTGCTTCATTAACCTACAAATACTCCCAGGGACCCGAACAGCTTCCTTTTTGAATGAAGAGGTTGACTCGATAAAGAAACAACTAGATATGAAAGGGTGGAGTCCAAAAGACACTGGAGAGCAATCACATGCAATAGAAGAGGAGAAAGAAGATCAATATTCATAATAAGGCAGTCAAAGTAGCATAATATGATACTTCAGAACGGTAACCACACATTAAATCCAAACATAAAGAAGAGTAACTTTTTCATGACAATAAGATGGAGCATAGGTTTGACAGTGAAGCACCAAAATGAATTCTTACTGCCAAATGGGGTTAACCAAGCTAGTATGTATATTAACTTAGTAAGAAAGGGCATTCAACACAAGTTTACATGCTTCAAATAAAGTCAAGAGAAAATATTCCAATTCCAAACATCTTTACAAACTCGCTCTTTATTAACAATGTCTAAGAACTTTACAGTGAAAACTCTCCAAGAAATAATAATCAATCACACTTGGCTTAAACATGACTAGAAGTAAGTTTCACATTACAGATAGCTACAAAACAAAACCAACACTAGATCCTATTCTCAAGATAACATAAAAAGCAAAACAGAATACTAAGGTAATACTTAACAGAGACTAAGGAAAAAAAATGGGAAGCCTCAACACTTAGATAAAATCAATAGCCAGTGGACATGAGAATCAACCAGGAGTAAATCTAAGCATTCAAATCATGGTAACTAAATCTTGTTTCTTAATCATATATAATGAAAATCAAACATGAGAATTAGAGCAATATTCAAGTCAGTACATAGTGAACATGTGAGACAGATTCATGTTTCCAGGCCACCATCGCCTATGATATAACAAATTTCAGTCATTTATGACAGATAAAACCAGAGAAAATCCCAAGAAATTCAAGGATAGATGAGGGACAATAACTAGATCACTAATAACCAATTTCAAAACTGGAAACAGAGCATAACAAGGCTGATTTAAACCTTTTAATCAGCTAATACTAAAGGCTGATTTAAATCTTTGAATCTCAAAACCAGCTCAACACAATATAAAGCAAACCAATATAACTCGAATATGATGGTTGAGACAACATCCAAACAAAACAGAGAAACAGATTTGTCATAATTCAAAACAATATGATAATTACTCCAATAGCAAAGAGTTCATCAGAAAAAGGGTAAAACAGATCAAAAACCATACTTCTGTGTATAGTGATTTCAGATGCAACATAATGGAACTCATTCAACTAGAAAGCTTGATGTCTCAATTCAATCTGGTGCGAAGCAAAGAGTCCAGGAAGAGAGCGATGTAGCCAAGCTCAACTAATATGATAATCCTAGGAAAACATTCAGCAAATGCACATCACAATACTTTCTATTGAGCGTGGTCAGTGCTCCCAGATAGACTAAGAAATTTCAGAAGGAAATCAAAGCAAGGAAAATAGAGGCGCAGGTAAGAATGCGAGTAAACCTGAAAATTAAACATTTATGAATTCAATATGATGATTTACGACCTAAAACCCTGAGTTTGAGACAATAACGATAAGCCAACATCATGCTGTAATTTAACAGTCAACTACCCCAAGTTTCTCTTATGTTCACCCTCAAAAACAAACAAACAAACTCATAGAGAACATACATGAATAAGTCAGGCACTCCAAAACGCAAGAGAGGTACCATTCACACAGAAATTAGAGCAGATAACTCTTAACAATGACAACATCATAGTGAACTAATAAACATAACTAAGTTGATGACAACAAACTACATTTCATCCATTAACACTACAAGCAAGGTAAACTAAAAACAAGTTAAAATTTGAAAGAGATTTACCTTTTTGGAGAAGTGAACTGAGACGGGACAGGCCTAGAGGAGAGCTTTCACCACCACGAGTATCTTCGAATACGAGCCGTCAAAGATTCGAAGCTTGAAGTTTCCCGTCTCGAAAATCTCCAAAATTGAGCCAACTTTCTGGAAATTAATTTAACAGAGACGGAAATTCCAATGTCTTTTTTAGATGAAGAACAACCCCTCTTAACAGTGAGGGAATTGTTGAATTTATAGGGGAGACTAAGGTTCGAAAAAATGGGGAAAAAGGATGGGAAACAGGGGAATTTTCAAAATTCAAATTCCAGCCATTGGGTATAAGAATCCCTGGAATTCATTGGACATCAAGTAACAAATTGACAAATCATAGCCGTTGATTTCGAATTGAGTGTCATCGATGGCTGGGCACACAACACCTCGAATATTCGTTTCCAACGGCTAGGTACGGGAAATGACACGTACAGGGGACAAGGGTTGAGAGACTTAGGGGCTTGTCGAGGGTTTGTTATGGTGAACGTTGCTGCGTTGTCGTTGGCGTTGTCGTCTAGCTGGGTTTCTGGTTCGTTTGGTCGATGAAGAAAAAGGTTGGGGGTGTGTAGTATACGTATGGAAGGAGAGACAAAAGAGGGGGCAAAGAAAATTGGGGGCGCATGTTATGTATGAATGTGTTGGCTGAAAATGTAAGAGGGGATTTGGGCCAGGTTTAGGTGAAATTGGGCCAAATTTGGTCCATTTGGGTTAAATAATGGGTCCAAGGGGAAGGCTGAAAGAAGAACAACAACAATAACATTACCCCAATGCCTCAAACACTCCCGTCCATTGCGCGGTAAGGGGGGTCTGATGTACGCAGCCTGACCCCTATGTTTAAAAACATAGCGCGACTGTTTCCGACAAGACTGAAAGAAGAATTAAAAGGAATTAGATCTAAAAATCAGCCAAATTAATTGAAATCTTGATCAAATTGATGAATATGAATAAAACGAATTTTATCAATTAATTGACAAGCTTTTTAATTCTAACAAAATAGAGTAATCAAAAAAAAATGCCAAAATCCTTGATCAAGATAGGTGATTAATCAGACGTGATAAAAATCATTTGCGAATTATAAAAATAAGGAAAATTACATATAAAAAACACTTAAAATATTTTGAATTTTATAAATGCTAATTATTTTAGATTATTTGAAATTGAAGAAGCTCGACAATTATTTCATGTTATGGAGGGCAAAAATTGAGTATCAACAAACATATACAAAATGAATAGTGGAATGTTATACATCATGAAAATAAGCCTACATATTGATCCTCTATTTGTTAATGTATGGATACATTATATTTAGTAAATATTTTCCCATAAATCACTTTAAAGATAATTATTACACATTTTAAATGTAGTTTTTTGTAATTACGAGTTTTAATATTTAAATTTCAAGTTATAAAAAATCAGTATTTAATTAAAAGAATTACTTTTTTAGTAATATTTATATACAATTAAAAATATATAAAATCAGAATATCTCTCTCTCACACACACACACATATAAAATTAAAAATATACCAAAAATGGATTTAATAACAATATAATACTACAATTAAGGAGTTTTATTATTACTGAAATATTCATCTTTCCTTTTATATAGTCAATCAATCGTATTATTCTCTATCTTCATAATTATTTATCTTTTCCATGCAAGACTTCCAACGGAAGTTAGTCTATCTATCTCCCCTCTTTATCCCTTTGTGCAATTCGTCATTATCAAGAACAAAAAAAGAAAATAAGTATTAGTTGTTCAAACACAAATCCAACCATTTACATCATGCAAAAAAGATTAAATGAAGGTACTTATTTTTTTTATTGTTTTTTGTTGGATCTTGGACACAGTGAACTGATTAATTTTCATAAGTTTTTTTTTTATTCTTGTTTTTTTGCCAAGTCTCTTAGACAAAAAACAGTGCAAGGAACTACTAAGTCTATTTGGTTAATTTTGTCACATTAGTTACTCTCTTCTGAGTTTATAGCCTTTTAATACTTATGATTTCAGTCTTTATCTATTTATATTATCTCCGTTTATACCATACATACATACTAATATGTATGTTATATATATTATTTATACTGTAACTTGATCTTATGCAATTGGTATAAAGTAAATAATTTTAATAAAAGAATTATAAGAAGAATATATCCATATTATGCCTTATGCATGTTGAGGGCTAAAGGATCAAGTGAGCGTTGGTAAATACAAATTTGAGAGAAAAAAAATTTCTTCTATTACTTACAAGAATAGATTACAAAAACAACTCTTAACCTCACACAATACACTCTTTCTTGGTGTTCTTAGTGATAACACTCTTCTTGGTGATGCTGAATGAAGGAGCTCAGCAGCTCCTTTTATAGAGGAAATTCCACCCCCCATTGATGTCATTGATGACATCACAAGGCAGCCGTTGTTGTTAGAACCCGTAAATCCTTAGTTTGTTCGATTCAGTAGACTTGGGAGCCAAATGTGAATATGGTCTGGGGAAAACTTGCAGAATTTAATTTAGAGCTAAAATGAAGATTTTAATTCGAAAGTTGCATTTTTAGTTGTTATCGGGGCCTAAGTTTGACTTTGGTCAACAATTGAGGTTCG
>JAABOM020126312.1:0-21776 GCA_011800125.2 Solanum clarkiae | reverse complement strand
TCCCCAACACTATATAGAGATAACATCATATATATATATATATATATATATATATATATATACACATATACACACACACACATATACTCCTTTCATCATCATACACAGTTTTCCATCAGCATACCATCATCATTTCATCATCATATAGTCATTCATCGCATAAGACATACATTAGACCTTCAATTCCTCAAGAATCCATAACTGGACATTTTATCAAACACATTGAGGGTTTGCTAGTGTAAAATCATGCAATTCAAGAGTGAAATCATGCTAGAAAAAGCAATGTAAATCCATCAATAGATACTTGGTAACACCTTCAAACAATATACATCAAGACCCTTCATCAATTCTCACCATAGACCTTAGATTCATAGCTCAAAACATAGTCAAACAGTCACAATTTCCTAAACCTAACATAATGTGCAATGATTTTCATAATAAATAAGACCTTTGAGTAAATCAACTTTAGATCACGCAATTTTTAAGAAAAGAAAACTTGGGCATCGTGGGCGAAAGGAACCCATGAAAGAAACCCACCTACCTTAGCGTTGGAGATGAACTTGATGAAGATTGGAGATGGAGACTTGAAGCTTGAGAGGAAACCCTTAGATTCAGAGAGGGCTTTCAGACTTGAGTACAGGAGTAAAACATTTGGCTAAGTGTTTGAATGAGTATTGGGAAATGTTTAGAATAATATGAGGGTGAAAAATGGTTAAGTATGGGTATTTTTATGTTTAGGGATATTTAGGCCCAAGACTTCAAAGTCTTGGACCGCAAGAAAAATAACTGCACAAAAAAATATACAAGTCCTCGTCATATACAGGATACGAAAAAATTGAATTCCTTCATCTCCGCGCCCTTGGTGCGTTGTGCCAGGAGCGCGAAAAGCTCTTCAGAAATTGTCACTTGAAAAATTGAAATTGCTAATTATTTGCTCTAAAATCGGGGTTAGACCCTTCTCCCCCTAATTTTGACCCCTAAACAAGAATATGAATTTGAATTTTTAATATCACGTATGGATTTTGAGATATATAGAAATTACAGTTTTGAACACTTTCGAGGCACATTTTCGGGCACTTTTCGGGGTCGTTTCAATGACTATCTGAGCTCCTGCAGAGTTCGACTACCAGTTGGGCAGACTTGCAGAAGGCCTTTTTGGAGAGGTACTTTCCTAGATGAAAGAAGCTCAAGTTAAAGGACCATATCAACAACTTTGAAAAACTATTTGGTGATTCAACAGTACTTGGGAGCTATTCACCAAATGTCGGAGGAGCATCCTTCACCATAAAATAGTTGATGATGCCTCGATAGAGATCTTTTACCATGCCCTTAATGAGAACAGTCAGGCCTATGCTAACTAGTTCATGGGGGCATGTTCTTTGATCAACCATTTACAAGGATCGCAGAGCGAACGAAAAGAGTAGTCAAGACTAATCACGCATGGGGCAGTGTTACAGAGCATCTACTAAAAGTTCATGTGTTATTAGGGTGGATCCGGAGAAAGCAATGATCAATGAAGAAATCATGCAACATCTTGCCCAGATTTGCACAGGTATGGAGGTGTTGAGGAACTAAAACCAAGAGAGAGTGAATACAGTAGTTCATCAACCTCTACATTCACCCATGTTTGAGGAGTCATATTAGGATGAGGATGCATGTTTTGTTGTTGATCAGATGGGGAGTTTCTGGACTAACTCCCAATGGTCCAACCAAGATTATTAGCGCCAAGGTCAAGGAAACCATGATTGGAACTTTAATAGAGAAAGAGCTTTCTAGGATAATTGCGGAGGCTACTATGACAGGAATAGGGGTCCAGAAAGACATGCTGATTGGTGTCACAGAGAAGGCTTCAAAGTTGGTCCTCATATGCCACCGCATAATCGCTAAGTAGGTGCTAGTAATTCCAGAGTTAAGGAGATGTTTGATCGTCTCCCAAAGAAAGCTGAGACATAAGATGATCTTTAAGGGGGCTGAAATCAGAGATTTTGAGTATAAATCAGAAAATAGAGTCTACTCTGTGGCTGTCAAACAGTTGGAACAATAGTTCAGTCAAGTGTGACTCAACTTAATTAGTGTCAGAGGGGTACATTGCCAAGCAACACAATCCAAAATCCTAAAAAAGAAGGGTAGTGTATGGCGGTCACTACTCGGGGTTGCAAAAGCACCATTGATCCTCCCATGCCGATTGATGAGGAAGTTATTCGAGCGGAGATAGTTGCAGCCAAGGATGCAAGTGAAGGAGATGATCATGGAAAGTATGGGGTGAATGAAGCTGCTAATGCGCCACAGAAGTTGAAGCCCATTTCTAGGCCACCTCCCTCTTTCCTTCAAGAATCAAAAAGAGGGAGGAGGATGGAAAATTCAAGCACTTTCTCTCCATGCTAAAATAGCTCTCCGTCAACATCCCTCTCATTGAGGCATTGAAGAAAATACCAGGGTATGCTAAGTACATAAAGGACTTGGTCACGAAAAAGTTCAATATGAATCAAGAGCTCTCCCAAGAGCTTCAGCATTGTAGTTCCATTGCTACGAGGTCCTTGGTTCAGAAGGGAGAAGATCCAGGTTCTTTCACCAGACCCTACACCATTGGAGAGGTGTAGTTTGCAAGGGCACTATGTGATCTAGGTGCAAGCATTAATCTAATGCCCCTTGCAGTCTAAAAAAAGATAGGATCAAGAGTCCCTACTCCAACTAGTATATGATTATTGATGGCGGATCACATAATGAATAAGCTTGTAGGGATACTGTAGCATGTGCTAGTAAAAGTTGAGAAATTCATTTTCCCAGCAGATATTCTGATCCTATTACGAAGTTGACTTAGACATCCCAATCATCGTCAAAAGACTATTCCTAGCCACTGTGGGAGCAATAGTGGATATAGAAATCGGTAAACTCACATTTAAATTAACTGATGAAGAATTTCGTCTTCAATATCAGTCAGTCCATGAAGCACCCAGATGATCTGAAGAGTGAAATCTGGGCAATTGGTGTAGTCTGAGTAACCAATTTGTCCAAGTCGTTTCGCGACAATAAATCAGGCGCTACTTGGGAGGAAACCCAAGGTTTTTGATGTAATAGTATAGTTATAGGGTTATTTTCAGTTTTGGATTCATAGGTAATTTATTTTCTTGTATTTGATTGTAATTTTTGACATTGGGCTGGTTGCATATAGGGTAACAGTGTATTCTATGACGAGTATACAGGTACAGAACTAAATTAACCATTTTGGTTGAGAAGAGCATCATAATGTGTGTCTGTGGCTGGATCTACGGGCCATAAAACACATTACGACCTATACCCTATCTCATATAAATATTTGGTAACAGAAAAATTAAGCACTCCAAAAACCACGAGCAAACTTTACGATCCATAGATCAAACTACGAGTCATGAATGGGGCTTGTGGACCCTAGGTAAGATTACTGAAAATTTTACTAAGTGTCGAGGTCTCCACAACCAACTCTATGAGCCGTAAATTACATTACAACTCGTAGACTGGTCTGAGGAAACCTAGTCCTGAAATATAGGATTTTGATGTTCTAAAAAACCATGGTTTATGGGTCGTAAAATGACTACGGGCCATAATCAGGGTTTCGTAGAGTCCAGGCCCATTGACTTTTCAGTTGACCCAGTCAAGGTATAAATAATGGGTTTAAATTATTTTGACCCCATTCTTGACCCAAATTACAAAATTAACCTGACCAACCCCTCCCCATCATGAATATGACCACCACCTACAACCGTACACCTATTCTCCAGTAAGTTTTTGGTAGCCTAGGATTTCGCGCCTAGTCACCTCTTTCATCTTCTTCAACTTAATCACAAAATCTTGGTAAGTTTTTGGTTAAATTAAAACCTTTAATTTGCCATATTTGGGTTGATTGATTTAGAAATTGTGTTGGGAATGGTAGTTCGACATAAAACCCATGTTGAATTTAATTTGAGTTAGTTAAAATTAGGTTGCCCATGTATGAATTATTGACTAAGTCTGGAATTGGGCACTTTGGCCTTGTGTGAATGTTTTGATAGTTGTATGTGCCTATTGAGTCACTCACCATGTGTGATTAAATGATTGAGTTTGTGAATTGGCGGTGATGATATAGGTGCATGATCTTGTTGAAATCAATCATAGGCGGTCGGAATTGTAGGATAAACCATGCTTAATCACTTTTGATGGGGCTGTATGTGTATAGAACATGTTGGGGGTGATGGTTGTGGTATGGAAATCATGTGTGTGTGTATGTGTTTACTTCAATGCTGGTAATATATTTGTTGAAAAAGTCATTTAGGGTCCATGTGATGGGCTTAGAAGCTCAAGTGACTGAGTTTTCTTGTCCACAACTGGATTTTACGCCCGTGGATTATTCTATGAGTCGTAGTTGCCCTCATGCAAGATTCTAGAAACCTGAGATTTCTGAGTATCCATCAGACGATACCTTCTACGAGTCATAAATCACTTAATAGCTTGTAGATAAGTCTCGTAGATCCCTGCCTGGAATTGGTGTACTCACTCGAAATCTCTATAATCTAGTCTATGACTTGTAAACCACTTTACGAGTCGTACCTGGTCTCAAAAACTTTTCTAGTAACAAAAATTATTTGAACCACTATTTTATGAAAGCTCTTTACGACTCATAATATCCGTTACGACCCGAAAAGGTGCTTTTGTGGAACTCTTCCCTAACTTAAGTCATATGAATTTTGCGTCCTAATTTTTAATTTGTGGGGCTAACCATGGTACGTATGTGTTTATGTTTCAGGTACTATGGCCCCAAAAGCCAAACGTGACGAGATCTGGGCCCTAAAGAAGAGGCTCAGAGATGAGCCTTTGAATGATGAGAAGTCCACTACATTGAGTGGCTCGCTACAGATACTGGATGTCAGCCCAAATCCAGATGCGATTCGACCAAAGAACAGAGTTGCTATCAAAGCTGGGCAGACTCATGCTCTCATTGCCCGCACTCCCCAGTCTGAGGAGTGAGGCAGTGATAAGAGTGGTTTACCACAAATGACTCCATTCAGAGAGGAGTCCATCTCTAAGGGAGGCTCTGAGGATGGATCAGAATAGCGCCCTCCATCGCACCCCGATCATCACCATCGACACTGGATGCCCTTACTCATTGGTGGTGCGTTGAGTGCATGCATGGGATATATATGGAGGGTGTGCAGTCGAGAGAGAGGGGCAAGCCAGCCCGCTCCTTCTATGAGGAGCCCTGTTCATATCAGATAGACTAGACAGTGTTGCTGGCCTCTAGGACATGATGATTCGATATGCGATTCAGTGACTCACATATGCACTTGGACGATACTCCCCGATCATGGTGAGGGAGTTTTATGCCGCATATCAGTCACTATCCATATCACTCTTCGCAAGGGGAAGAAGCCCCTCACTCAGCCCAGACTGACCGAGACTAAAGTGAGGGGTTGGTAGGTCGATATATCGGAGGCCAACATCCAACGGATTTTATTTGATCCAGAGTTCTCTGTCCCCATCGCAGAGTTGGACTACATCATGAGGTAGATGAGGGACCCATTTGTGATGAAAGATCTAGAGTGACGAACCACTTTGATGAGATGGGTGGTTAGATATATAGCTGAACAAGGTTCAAAACCAGTATGGCTTGCCACCCACTCGGAGCCTATTGTCAAGGCTTCAGTCAATTTCCCCACCAAGTTTTGGTGGTCAATTGTTTGTTCACGTATTTAGTCGACACTTGTTGATAATACACTAACGTTGGAGTATGCAGTTTTGGTTGCCAACATCTTAGCTTACAATGATGTTGACTGGAATCGCCTCATCGCCAAGTAGATTCATGAGGCCACACTGAAGCAATCACATCTATCCCATTCCTTTGCTTGATATACCAGCTCTGTCTAGAATCGAGGGTGGAGATATACACTAGCTAGACCAGTTGATTGAGGAACAGCATATATTGGATCCCAGCATGATCAAGGTTGAAGAGAACTTGGTGGCACTCTGGTAAGCACAACCTCCACCTATGCCTGCGATATTTGTCCTAACACCACCGTCTAAGGGTTCACAGACTATCAACGCCACGACTGCTAGTATTGAGGAAAAGCCCCTGCAGCCCGAGATAGAAAAGGAGAGGGGGGCCCTGCTTTTATTCCTACTCCATAGGCCACGAATTTATAGACTACTTCCGTGAGTATATCTACGTGTCCGCAGTATTTATATAGGCCTTCGTGCAGAGGTTGTCACATGCTGAGTCAAAGTTGACTCAGCTTGTCCATCAAATCAAGCCATGGGTCCGCCGGGCCATTTTAGACTTGGAGGATCAGATGCAGGCATTCGCGGTTACTATTATTTCAAACTGCATCTCTACCATGGATGCTCATATTGATGCCTTCGAGGAGAGGGTACAGCGGAAATTAATAGAGGCTCAGCCTTTAGACTTTTCGGCTTTTTAGATAGAGATCCAACAGCTCCGACCTGACTTGACAGCAGCACTCGTGACACCAATTGCACTACCAACGACTATACCTCCGGTGCTGGTCGTTGATTTATATGCTCCTAATGAGCCCATTCAATCTTCCCATGGGAAGAGACCCCACATAGAGGATGATGAGCTAAATGAGATACGCTTACGAGTGAGGCTTATAGAGAAGGAGGAGCTCGAGCTTGTCTTAAGGAGATCGAGACAGGAAGAGGAGAGATGACAGGCTCGAGAGTTAGAGAAGGTGAGGGGTGTTGTCCCCTCAAGACAGAGCACTTCTACTAAGGAGACTACCCCACAGGAGGAGGGTGGGCAGACTCAGCCACACACTGGCACTTAGGCGCCCATGTATGTTTTTTCATCCCTATATGTTTTATTTTGCTTTGATTTAGTGCATTGGGGACAATGTACATCTTTTTCTATGGGGTGTGGGTATGGCTGCAATGAATTCTGAGTAGCTAGGGTCCACAACTACCCTAATTTTTAATCCACAAGTTTTCTTGCCTGTGTTCTTTTTCCCTGCAGATATTTACTTTCTATTGAACCGGCATGTTTAGGATGTTTAGATAGTATTTGTAGCATAGAGTACCAATATTTGTAGCATATAACATATTTTTGTGTTTTGTTTGAAAAATGATACCCACCAAAATTTTGATTAGTAGTTAGATAGCAATCATGTATGTTTAGGTGTGTGACAATGTTCATTCTGACAAGTGAGGATACATTAAGATAAAAAGCATGATCTGAGAGTTTTTTGTTGATAATATATGCAGTACCATGTGAGTGTGAGCCTAATTTGCTAGATTCATGTGTTTCATGCTAATTCAGAACTTGCCCTGTTACTCTAAGTGATATTGTAGATTAATTGGATCAGGAAAGGATCTTAGGCTATTGTTCTTAATAATCTCCTTAAGCCTAAAATGACCATCCAAAGCTATGATATAATCCTTGTTTCTAATGTTTGAGCCTAACATGTACCTATTCTTTAAGAACGCCTGATTAACCTAGCCTTGTTAGTTGTAAAATACTAAAATTGGCCCTGGTCCTTCCTTGAACATTGTGCACCTTGACTGAGGCAAAAAGCCTAAGTTGAGGGTCGCTACCAAAAGTGGCCTTAGTTTTGAGGACGAATAGTGTGCACCTCAACACATGCCAAGTAAGGGTGAAACACAAACATGAGGGGGTGAATTAGTGATATAAAGGAAAAAGGGAAAAATCATATACTGGGTGCAAGAAAAATAAGTGATGCCTTAGTTGTGAGCTAAAAAGAAAAATGAAGTGTAAAAACAAGGAAAAAGGCTAAAAATGAAAAGAAAGAACCCAAAAAAGCTTGAAATAGGGAAAAGGAAGAATAAGGTGAAAATAATAGAGTTGGTAGGGCAATCGTATAGTGATCCTAGTCTAGTTAGTTGAAGGTTTGAGTCATGAGTATAAGCACAAGGTGCGACATCCGCCTGAACGGGGAGTGGGGAAAGCCCATGGTATTAAACATAATGCATGAATATCTTTTTATGAGAATAAGTGATTTTACATATGTCCCAAGGTTATACATGAAAATATCATTGAGTGTCAGATATAAGACTTCTTTTTGTAAGGGCACTTGCATCGCATTGTTAGCACTGGACTGGTTTAGTGATTGTGGACTGTTCAAAATACCTTACTTGTCACAGTTATGTTGTCATATGCACCAGTTTGCATTGGTTTGTTAGATAGCTATCTGATCTTGTTTTAAAAATTTGGTGTGACTATCTGAGTTGAGACTTATGTGATGTATATCATTAGGTTGAGGTCTGTGTGTTACTATACTCTCTATATAGATTGAGTCTGTCGCTTGAGGACAAGCAATAATTTTAAGTCGAGGGTGTTGATGTGCTGCTAAAATACAACATATTTTATGCTTAAAACTTGAAATTTTATGTGTGCCTCAATGCCATGTTAGTTAGTTTTATCTGTTTTTGTGTTTATATTTGTAGGATTACACGTTGGCCTTGATTTTAGGGGAAATTGCAGAAGTTGCTTAATTTTGCTGTTAAATGAGACCCTTTATAGGCCACAGATCAGTCTACCTGTCGTAGGGTGGTTTCATGAACAATTCCAATGAGGGGCTATTTTCTGAAGTTTATTCTACAAACATGCAGATGAGTCGTAGAAGATGGTTTCTGCCCTGAGGATCAGAGACTTGGACTTTCAGGAGTTTCATTAGACGAAACCCCCTTTACAGATCATTAATCACTTTACGAGTGGTAGAGGAGTGTCTTAGAGTTGAAGTCTAAATTTCCAGTAGCTATCAGACTGCGATTACGGGCCATGGAATTAAATATGGCCCGTAAATAGCTTTCATATGGTGCGCTGACCAATTCTCCTATTTTGTTTAGGAGTTATATTTTACTTATTATAAATAGGTTTTTTAGGCTATTTTTCAGATGTTTTTGCCTAATACTCAGAGAACTCAGTAATTAGAGACAGAAAATTATAAGATCATATTATAGAGTCTTTGAGAACACTTGTGTTTAAATTTCATCTTTAAACTTGTGATTCTTATTGAAGTTGGATTTGCTTGTTCTTAATTCTATTGTATAAGTGTTCAATTATGGTTT
This sequence comes from Solanum clarkiae, assembly GCA_011800125.2. Classification (NCBI taxonomy): domain Eukaryota; kingdom Viridiplantae; phylum Streptophyta; class Magnoliopsida; order Solanales; family Solanaceae; genus Solanum; species Solanum clarkiae. The sequence goes on along the minus strand of JAABOM020126312.1, from coordinate 12,725 downwards.
CTCAACTCATAATTATTGCATCTACACATAGCATGAGTAGTTAAATCCACAACTAGGATTGTGGGGACCATAAAAAACTAACAAAGTAAAACTGGATAATTCATGATTCTTGGAAGGTGTATGCATATATTAATTAACTCTCTTCATTTTGCATATTTTCTAGTGGTGGTCAATATTAGAACCCGCGTAGTTTTACTGACTGGATTAAGGTATTAATTAATAGGAAAAGAGATTAATTAACAGGATTCGATTGATGTGTTCTCGTCTAATCAACCAAACTGGATAAGGGGAGGTTGTTCTGGGACTAATAGGTAAGGGTCAGTAATGCACACTAAGGAGACGGGCTAAGTCGCATAGTGAAATGCACCTATCACCTTTACCAAAGCGCTTGGTGAATGTAACTTACCATTCTGCATGCTATACACTAGAAAAGAATTAGGTTATTTGGTGATACTGAGTTGGGGAATCATGGGAACATAATACCCTAGTTTCTCTCCATATTGACTTCTCTCTTGTGATAGTTAGTTTCGTTATATTTCTCATTGATTATTGCAACCCCTCCCCCCTTTGGGGAAGTAAGTTGGTTAATTATTTGAATTGCAATTAGTGAATCCTCTTGAGTCGATGTATTGCCTATGGTTCGACCCTAACCTTTGTTAGCTTCTATTTTTTGACAGCGACCATTTTATCCTCTCCAAAGGAAGTGTAACTTGGGCGACATCAAGATTTTAGCGTTGTTGCCGAGGAATATGGCTAGACTTAGTGAATTCATTAGTAATTTGAGTGGTAATCCTTAGTTCCCTTATTTTACTTTTGTTTATTATTTTTGTTCTTTTTCAAGGTGTAAGTGTAGCGTATTGCCCAACACTAGGAGGAAAGGCAATCCTTTAACTCCGTTTGACCCAGAAATCCACAGAAGGTTGAGGCCCAAAGATAACACCAATAATGCAGCCAATGCAACTCTAGACAGGAATAACAATAAGGATGCTGAGAATGAGAACCTACCTCCTCTGGAGGATATTGTTCCACAACATCAGGATTTCAATGCCCATCATGCTCTTACAAATGAAGACAACATTGTGTAGATGGTTATGTGGATCCTCCTGATGGTAGGCTTGAGAATAACCCTTTATGCTTCAACATTTATAGCAACCCACTCGAGATAACAAAGTTAGTATTCGGTGGCAATGGAGGTAACACAATTGCTCCTGTGATATCTACCGTTGTTAGATCAAGTCTACAATGATTCCATCCATCTACTCCTACTTTTTGAACTGTTGGTGGTTAATTAATTGCATCTCTTGGTGGTAGTGATGGATTTTGGTTATTCAAGCTAAGAGCCTCATTCACAACATTGTTGGTATTGTCTTGGGCCATTCTTCTCAAAAAGGATTGACTCGACTATGCGTATTGGGAATACACTACACCTGCATGTTGAGAAAGAAAAAAAATAATGAAAATATGTAAAATAAGGAAATAAGGATTAACTCTTTAATTACCCTGATTAAACAAATCTGAAAGCCTTTTCCTCGGCAACGACACTAAAATTTGATCACACCCAAATTATACATCCTAAATAAGGTATAAGTTGTCACTGGTTGAAATATAGAACCTAAAAATGGTTAGGGTCGATCCCATTAGGAATACGATCTAGACTTAGAATAATTCAAAGCAATTTTGATGAATTAAGTGACTTATTTCCAAAGGGGGATTTAATTTGTAAATGCAATAATAAAATCTACACTAACAATATGAATGCAGGTATTACTAATTCAGTGAGAGAAGTAACTAGGGTATTATGTTGTGCATAAATCCCTAATGCAGTATAACTTTATAATTGTAATCTTTTGTAATATGTAGCATATAGAACTGATAAGTTATGTTCACCTAATTCCTTGGGCTAGAAACAAGGCAAATTCTACTATGCAACTAGGTCATCTATGGGTGTCGCATTACTAACTTTTACCTTGTTCCCAGTACAACCATTACTTAGGCGTTAAGGTTGACTAGATGAGAGTACTCACATTGAAATAATTTATTCCTTATCTCATTCATTATCCCCGTAGGCCAACGAGTAAGAATAAAGCGAGTTCTAACATTAGTCACTTTTAAATAGCAATAAAAATGAAGACATAAATAATACATGCATGCATACTTTTCAAGGATTACAAACTATTTGATTTTTACTTTAGTAGTTCTTCATGGTTCCCACAACCAGAGTTGTGGATTTAGCTACTCATGTTCGTTGTATATGAAGAAACCATATTTGATGTTTGCATAATTAAATACTTACAACAATGATTTAAAAGACCGTAAAATGAAAAATCTTCATGTAAATTGCAATATCAAGATCCAACGATAAGCACAAAATGTATCAACTCAAAATCTTCAAGAACCACCCAAAAGAAAGTTACAATATGTGCTTTGATCATCTCTCTCATACAAAATTAACTAAAAACTCTATTTATATAATATCCCATATTAGAAAAATGGGGTATTTAAGTAAATCCAAACAAAGAAAAGAATTTCAAATAAAAAAGGAGGAAAAGAAAAATTTTGGGCTAAAGCCCATATCAAAAGTTGCAAGAAGCAATTTTAGAAAGGAAATTAAGGAGGGTGCGTATAGCAATCCTCCAGCAAAAAGAAAGAAAACAAAATTTTCGCCTTCAGAGAAAACCAAATGAAGGCAAACCCAAAAAGAAAATAAAAGCTAGACGGAGAAGAGGAAGTGGAATTTCTATAGTTGTAAATATAGATTTTTCAGGTACTTTCTTTCATTGACATAGATATATATGTATTATCATCGGCTAGGTTATGTAATATTGATAATTTGAAATTGAACTTCTATTAATTTGGATATGAGAAAATTCGTAGATAAGAGCAGATTTTTATAACATTATAGTTAGGAAACTATTGGTTCTCTAGAGACACATTGTGATGTTGGAATTTTAGGTTGTTGTTAAATGTAGGGGAGAGCCAAAGAAGTTGCTTGAGCAACAACAGGATGGGAATATTTAAAATTTTAACTTATTGTTGTCCAATTTGAAGGACTGTTAAATTGTGAATGAGATAGTTTGACGTATTGAGAGTCAAACCTAAATTCGAGGATTAACTATTTAAAATAGTTGTCAAATTAGCTTAAACATAGAAACTAATATAAGATCGATATGATGTGAATTTTAGATTGATCGAATGAGGCCATGCAGATCACTTGAGGTGACAAATTGATATGTTCAACACGAGTATTGTAAGTAGTAACCTTAATCCCAATTTGTATTTTATAAGTTTCATAATTTTTAAATGATTTAAAAGTGAATTGTTAACTTATAATTTGAATTTGCATATGGGAGAAGTCCTTTACTTGATTTGATACTAAAATATCTATTTAAGATGATTTTACTTTTACAAGATAAGTATATTGATAATTGAGATTATTACCATTATTTAAATGATTTTTGGGCATTCACTTGAAATATAAGTGCTTTTACATGTGTCTTTATTAAGTTGACATGATATGATTACAAGATTTACATGCCTTGTACTACTTTAAAAAAACTTATATGATTTATAAAGAAAAGTTTTCAATGGGAGTAGACCTTGATGAATCCCCTAGCTAACGGCGGGTTTGTTAGACCTAATACACATTGTATTTATCGATTACAGATAGAGCCCTCGCTAGTGGGAAGGCAGAACTACCATACCCTTATCGATATCCCTCAAGTAGGGATTTACCGATCTGAAAGTTACAGTTATCTTCTATTCTTTTAAGAAGATAGATATACCGATTACCGAATACATGATTCATCCTTGAAAAGCTCCCGAATATGTATATGATCTGATATGAAAGTGTTTTACTAAGTTTGATATGAAAGTGTTTTACTGAGTTTGATATGAAAGTGTTTTATTGAGTTTACTTGCAAATGGTTAAGTTAATTTGCTTTTATGAGACAACAAGATTTATTATGGCTATTGATTTTTAAAGGATCATTCATTATATGATTTTAATTATTATACTAGCATATTTTCTGACTTCTCTCTCATTAAAATGGTTGTGGTTATTATTATTATTACTCACTGAACTAGCGTCTCACTCCTTGCTATATTTTTTTTCCAGAGAATACAGGTGATATTGACATGAATTTCGTTAGCTAGAGCTAACAAGTGAATTCCATGGTGATCCCCATATTTGTTCGCGTGGGAAATAAGTTTATTGTTATGGACCTTTATTGAATTATTAGAGTCGCTCCATAGTCATCTCCTTTACAAGATTCATAAGTATTCATCCATATTATAGTCATGAGATTAGTTTTATACTTTTTTTCATATTTATAGATGGATTGATATTATTATATAACAATTGGATTGTTGATGGATGTTGTGGTTAAATCTAGAGATGTTATTAGTGGTGTTGTTGATACTTGAGATAGGAGAATATTTGGATAGGCCCAAAAATAAAGGAAACTCTGCCCAATTTTCTGTAGATTTCTAGTAAGGCTTGCTTTGGGGATTCCCTCCCTTAGCGCCGATCATGATCCTAAACTGGGTCGTGACAAAGTTGGTATCAGAGTCTAGGTTATTCCTACGACTATGGAGCACACGTTAGTAGTAGAATCTCAATTATGGTTATTTTGTCAGTCATTTCTATAATTGTGATTCTGCGAGAACTTGATAGGATATGTCTTGTCTTTCTTTCTAATTCCTCTATATGTGTGTGACGATTAGGACTTAATAGTTGAATCTAATTTGATCATCTTGTAAATAGATGCTTAGAACTTGAAGGTGATTGCTAAGAATATACCAGAGGTTCGGTAGGGCATTAAATGTCCCCTTTTCAACTACTTGTCTCTAAGAATCAATTGACAGGAAAGAGGTATGTTCATAGAAGGGTTCATTGTTCTATTATGACAGAGTTGTACTCCTAAAAGACCTATAGTACTACCCAATTATGGAAGTAGAACTTGTCAAAGTTACAAGGGTGCTATATCCTGTGATGTTTACCTCCATACAAAGAGCCTAAAGAACATGATGAACAAATTGGATATAACCCGACAACCCAATAATACCCAAGTCTATCCCGAGGCACCTCTATGGATTTGGACTATTAAAAATAAAGATGCATTCTTGAGAAATCTTTAAGGTTAAAACCACTAAAAAAAACTCACATCGGATATTATAGAGGATTGTTACACGTTCTTGGATAAAAATATTGAAGTCTATAAGACTGAGACATTCCACCTTAAGCTTTACAGAGCCGTAAAATGATTAGTCAGATGACATGTCCAGAACATAGTATGACACTGTATTGTTAAGAATGTTGACATGATCATCTTCATTTTCTTAAGGCAACTTACTAAGTTATTATGAATTGTTTCCTTCTTGTCTATGGATAGTGTGTGACTTCATAGGGAGTCCGAGAAATTGTTCAAAAGATGGATTCGTATCGATGTAGGAACTCCTATTTTCTCAACATGTTGAATACGAACCTATTTGATTTTTCTGACAAAGCATATGAAGGGTTTTTTTTTTTTTTGAAGGGTTGTTTGTCTGTTAAACAACGAAGTAACCTAGCACACAAAGATTTTACCTTCCTTAAATTATTAAATTTTGCTGAAAATATTTAAAGTACGTGAAGTTATTAAAGATCAGTCATAAATTCATGCAAGGTTAAGACAAAAAAGGGGGGATTGAGAATATGTAACATGATAATTGGGTGACCTAACATTCACTCATGAAGGAGAGAACTAGGAAAGCTTTCTATTGAAATATTAGTACAAGTCAAAAAGTTGAAAAATATGAATTATAAAGATATTCAACAACACCTTCACTTGTTACTAGTATCAAGTTTGTTTATCTTTTTTTAAAAAAAAATATTTGGATATGCATAGAAAGGTTGCCATGTTGGAATTGAGAGAAAGCATAACTAATCAGATTGTACTTAGATGGTTAAATTGTTATGCCGCTGCACATGAATTGGTTATTTTCCTTTCAGAATACACTCAATTGTCCTGTAAAGATAGTTGTTTGGTAAAAAAATTAATGAACCAAATTCTTTTTTCAAAGGGAATTACATAAATTGGTGATGTTTTAGCTTTAATTAGACCATTTAAGGCACCTGTGAAGAAAATGTATGATTATTATATATGGTTAAACAAATGGTATGCTATCTCATTTATGGTAAGGCATGCGACAAACCATATATCTAGTTAGAAAAGCACAATTAGCAAAGAGAATCAGGTAATGTAATCCATATAGATTCTTCACGATTGCAGGAGGTAGATTGTTGATAATGATTGGCACCTGACACCTATACCTCTATATTATATGGCACCTAAAGATCCAAAAGAGATAAGGAATAGTTGGCAAGGAGGGGCTTTATGCAACCCAATTGTACACAATTACTTTGATGGAAAAAGAAAAAGGGATAGGTACTTGAGAGTATATAATTATATTGACTACTAATAGTTTGAACGAGGTAATGATAAGTAATAAGTATCATTGCACCTTATAAATGACCTATTTGATTAGTGGTATGGAGCCACATAATGCTCAAATATTAATTTTTTGGGGGGTTGTTGGTTCTTATTAGCCCAGGTCAGAGGAAATTATTATGAGATAGATTTCATAAATTGATAAGTGCATCAAAAGGTTCTTTGTCATGTCTTTCAAACTTACATATGCTTCAGTTGTATTTATGGATTTGATAAATAAGGTTATCAAGACATCTCTTGAACGATTTGTGTCAATATCTGAATATGCTCATAATTAGAGTGAACACAAGAATTACCTCAATGCTTAGTTCAAACACCACAAAAATATCAGCTTTAGGCCAAGTTTTCATGTGTGAATTTTAACAAGGTTTAATGACACTAGTTTAGTATAGTATATTTAGGTAATTGTAATATGGTGGATCCTCAGAAGGCAAAGAGCAGTTAAAATAATAATAATAATTAAAAAAGAATTCCAGGCCCACTAATTCTTTGAGAATTCTCCTTTTAAGCTTGATAGAACAAAATATTTGTTGGATGATGTCTTTAAAAGGACGGTATAACTAACCAAATTAGTTCCCCCCAAACAAAATTAAAATTTTGTGGATGGAGAAATTTTAACTTACAGAAGAACTACCCATTGACCACCATACTAGTGTTACTGTTATTGTTAGGTTCTAAGATATTCATGGTGTTTGGTGATGCTTTGAGGGTGGAATTAGGATATTTCCTCATATATAAAGGTAATGCGACAACATATATATATATATATATATATATATATAGACTACAAGAGCCTGGAAGTAATGTTCCAGCAAAGAAATTTGATTCTTAATATGCACCGTCGGAGGAAACACTCGATGACTATAACATTACTATCCAATGTTATATGAAAAAGGCACTGTTAAGACATATGCATTGAGAAATAAATCTGTGGACTATGACATATAACTCTCGTGAATAGAATTTTGACCTAAGATGTGCACTCTCTTGAGGATATAGACATCAAATTAGTCTGAGAAAACTCAGAGACATTATTGACCTATGTTTGGGACAAATCTTTATTGGAAGAACACATCGATGCCACCTAATATGAGGATAAGAAATTGTGGTGATACTGAAATAAGCTTCTAATCAATGAAGATGTGAGTATACATCGGGTGTTGGCAGTTATGTTGTCGTTGGACCAGGTGGTTGATTATGTTAATTGAACGTCGATGGTATGAGAGAGGCTATTCTAGAGGAAGCCATTACTCTAGATATGTTGTAGATCTGGAATCCACTAAGACGTATCATACTTGAAGCAATTGTACTGATGAGATCATATGAAGAAAGAAATAGTAAACTTTGCTCCTAGTTGGTTGTCCTGTAGACTTGAGTATGAGTATCTTATAGAACTACTACTACAGATTGAGATTCCAAAATAGAAATTGGAAAGAGTTACTATTTATTTTATAACCAAACTACCACGAACCTTTGGAGATTTGACCATTTGGGATATTTATAAATTAGCTTACAATCCAGCACACTCGTTATTATTAAAAGTAGATAAAATGGAGAAACATCTATGGGAATATACATGAACAAAATTATTTTACTCCCTGAGTTTCCATCCTATCATATCCAACATACTATTACTTTTGCTTCACGGATATGAAAAGCTTTCCAAGGAATATTGGGAATACATACAAATCATGGTACTGCATTTTATCTATAAACATATGGAGAATTAAGCGTTCAATACAACTCTTAGAGGGTATATTACGAACTTGTATTCTTGTTTTTTTGATATAGTTGGGATGATTACTTACCATTAGTGAGATTTGTCTGCAACAACTTTCTGTCAAGCTTTTAGAGCACTCTACGCGGCACTTTGTATGGTAGGTGATGTCCTTTTTTCACAACATAGTTTGAAGTTAACGAGGCTAATGTATTGAGATTTGAGACTAGGCTTCAAAAAGTTATGGAAAGGGTCCAATTAATCAGAATAAAGTTGCTCACAGTTGAACTAGATGAAAGCTTTATAAATATAAGAGGAAAAGGGATCTAGAGTACATAGTTGGATACCGGCTCTTCCCAAGAGTCCCTTATGAAAGCGTGAAGTGAAAAAAAAAAAGAAGAGAAGGCAAGTTGAACTCGAGATTCGTAAGACCATATAAGATTTGGCAATCGAGCATGAGTAGTATCGGCACTTCCTTTTGAGAGTCATTTCAATCATTTAGTATTCTGTCTCCTGAGAAAATCAAACTCACTTTGTGTGCTTGAAGTACAAACCATACAACTACATACAAACTTGATGCAAGAAGAGGAGCTATTGTTAACAAACAAACAAGGAAGTTATAATCAAAATAAATTGTATGCCTATAAATTTTATGGAAAAAAATCATATAATTGGAACTTGTGAGTCGGAGAAGGATTTATGAGTCATGTAACCCCATTTGTTTCAGACTGAAGGACCATATTTAAATTCGAAGACCGAATTTCTTAAGATGGGGAGAATGTAATATCTCATATTGGAAAAGGGGGGTATTTAAGTAAACCTCCCCCCCCCCAAAAAAAATAAAGAATTTCAAAAAAAAAAGTAGGAAAAGAGAAATTTTGGGCCAAAGCCCATATCAAAAACTGCAAGCAGCAATTTCAGAAAGGAAAATTAAGGAGGACAGCAACCCTCCAGCGAAAAGAAAACAAAATTGTTCCTTCAGAGCAAATCAAACGAAGGCAAGCCCAAAAAGAAAATAAAAGCTAGACGGAGAAGAAGAAGTAGAATCACTACAATTGTAAATATCGATTTTTAAGGTACTTTCTTTCATTGACATGGATATATATGTATTATCACGAGCTAGGTTAAGTAATATTGATAATTCGAAATTGAATTTCTATTGATTTGGATATGAGAAAATTCTTAGATAAGAGTAGATTTTTATACCATTATAGTCAGGAAACTATTGGTTCTCTAGTAAGAGACACATTGTGATGTTGAAATTTTAGGTTGTTGTTAAATGTAGGGGAGAGCCAAAGAAGTTTGCTTGAGCAGCAACAAGACAGGAATATTTAGAATTTTAACTTATTGTTGTGAATAAGATAGTTTGACGTATTGAGAGTCAAACTTAAATCCAAGGATTGAGTATTTAAAATAGTTATCAAATTAACTTAAACTTAGAAACTAATATGAGATTGATATGATGTGAACTTTAGATTGATCGAAGGAGGTCATGTAGATCACTTAAGGTGACAAATTTATATGTTCAACATGAGTACTGTGAATAGTAACCTTAATCCCAATTTGTATTTTATAAGTTTCATGATTTTTACATAATTTTTAAGTGAATTGTTATCTAATGATTTGAATTTGCACATGGGAAAAGTTTTTTACTTGATTTGATACCGAAATAGCTATTTAAGATGATCTTACTTTTACAAGATAAGTATATTAATAATTGAGATTATTATCATTTTTGAATGATATTTGGGCATTCACTTGAGATATAAGTACTTTTACATAGGATGAAGTTGACATGATATGATTACAAGATTGACATGTCTTGTACTACTTTGAAAAAGCCTATATGATTTATAAAGAAAAAATTCCAATGGGAGTAGACCTTAATGAATCCCGTAGCTAACAATGGGTTCGTTAGACCTGGTGTACCTTGTATTTATCGATTACAAATAGAGCTCTTTCTAGTGGGAAGGTAGAACTAGCATACCGTTACTGATATCCCTCGAGTAGGGATTTACCGATGTGAAAGTTACAGTTATCGTCTATTATTTTAAGAAGATAGACATACCAATTACCGATTATCGGTTACATGATTCATCATTGGAAACCTCCCGAATATGTATATGATTTGATATGAAAGTGTTTTACTGAGTTTTATATGAAAGTATTTTACTGAGTTTGATATGAAAGTGTTTTACTGAGTTGGATATGAAAGTTTTTACAGAGTTTGATATGAAAGTGTTTTACTGAGTTTACTTGCAAATGGTTAAGTTGATTTGCTTTTATGAGACAACAAGATTGATTATGGCTATTGATTTTTGAAAGAGCATAACATGATTTTAATTATTATACTAGAATATTTTCTGATTTGTCCCTCTTAAAATGGTTGTGTTTATTATTATTACTCACTGAACTAGCGACTCACCACCCGCTATATTTTTTTGAGAGAATATAGGTGATATTGACACAAATTTCGTTAGCTAGAGCTAACAACTGGACTCCATGGTGAGTTCCACATTTGTTCGCATGGGAAATAAGTTGATTGTTATGTCGTTTTATAGTCATCTCCTTTACAAGACTCATAAGTATTCATCCATGTTGTAATCATGAGATAAATTTTATACTTCTTTTCATATTTGGAGATGATTGATATTATTATATAACGACTGGATTATTGATGGATGTTGTGGTTAAATCTAGAGATGTTATTAGTGGTGTTGTTGATATTTGAGATAGGAAAACATTTGGACAGGCCCAAAAACAAAGGAAACTCTGCCCAATTTTCGGTAGATTTCTAGTAAGGCTTGCTTTGGAGATTCTCTTCGTTAGTGCCGGTCATGATCCTCAACTGGGTTATGACAATTTATAAGCATAAAAAATCAAATCTTAAACAGATTAGGAAAACTAGGTTCGAGACCATCCACGAGCCAATATATGGCTTGTAAGTCAATCTTGTAATACTCCAATTTTTTTTAACTTAAGACTGAGTCATCCTTCATATGATATAGGATTTTAATTGAGGATTCTTAATTGCGCATAGATGTTAAAGTCAATTTCTTAGTATGGGAATATAATTAGAGCTGATATGAGGTCGTAGTTCTGATGTATGATTTTATAAAAGTTAGGTAAACCAATGACTTGTAAGTTGTATATACGTGCTAGGATCAATTTCTAAGTATTTAAAGTATATTAGGTGTGATTTAGAGTCATAAAGGATCTTTTACATCAAGCCAAGTTCAAAGAATTTCTAGCAACTAAGTTTTCGTATGAGTCAATAGAAGAGTCAACTTCAAATAACAATATCTCCTAAATTATAATGATTTCGATGGCCCATAATATATCAAATCGAAGATATTTGAATTAGCTTTCCAATGCATCTAATTTTGCGTTAATCGGAGTTTGGAGTAGAAAGTTATGACCATTTTAGTGAAGAGGTGCAGAGCTATCCGAAAGTCCGCACCCGGAGCGCTTCGCGAACCCTCACTGGATGAGTTAATGACGTTTTTTGTTTATAATTTGAGGATATTTTTACCCTAAAACCTTTGTGAGTCTATTTAGGGTCCCTAAAACATATAAAACATCAGTTTTCTTGATCAAAATCCTTTCCCTTATCTCCTAAATATAAACACTCAAGAATCATCAAGAAAATCATCAAGTTAGGATTAGCTTCCAAGATTCCTCCTCAAGGTAAGTTATTCTTCATGAATTTCAATCTACCCAACCTGAATTTCTTCATCTATTCATAAGCTCTAATAAGATTTTAAATCATAACCTAGGGTTTCAAGAAAATAAATTCAACAATCCCAAGAATGGATTTCTTGACTCTTCTTCTTCAAGAATTATGATTCTTCATCAAGAACTCTAAAGAGTTTAAGTCAAGAATTCAAGAATTAAAGATATTTCTTTCAATCAATTTTCTTCCATGTTCTTTCACTTTAAAAAAAAACTGCGAAGATTGAGGATTTTCTCCAAGAAAGAGAAGAGAAGATCGCAAACTTTCTCAAAATTTCAACCAACGATTTCTCTCTCAATTTTGATCAGATTTGAGTGATTCAATAGGCTAAATTATATATTTTTTCAAGGAGAACACCGTGGATGCTTCAGAAACTGACTTTGTTGCTTCGTTTGAGGTAAAAATTACAGATTTACTGTTGCGTTTTTAATGTATTTTGAAAACTTTAACATGCAATTTCTTCCTCATGTTAGCTCTATTTTTGAATGTTTTTCGCCATTGAATTCCTTATCACTTGGGAAATATTTTTATGTAAAAATTTTCAGATTCCGATGATTTTTTTTTTGCAATGAAATTTTTGGACCGTTTTACCCTTTTCACTCGAATTAATTGATTTTAGTGTTGTTAGATTTATTACATAATTACGATGCTATATTTGAATAGATCTTGGTGAATTGGAGTGTCATAGATAGAGAAAAGTTTCGAAATTCACGTGATTCGAGACTTTATATAAGGCAAGTGAATTTTTTAACCTTTGTTAAGTATATAGAATCTTGTGCTTCTTGTG
>JAABOM020126292.1:0-21783 GCA_011800125.2 Solanum clarkiae | reverse complement strand
ACACCCCACTCCGATACTTATGCATCATAATTGACTCAAATGAATTTTTCAAAAATTTTACGAAAATTTTCCAACTCTTCGATTTACCATAATTATTTATTTACGGGGTTTAACAACAATCACATAAGCATAAGATTAAAATAGAGAGAACAACCAAACATAATTTTAACATCGAAGAGTATTATTAATACAGTTAAAGGACAAACATAAAGACAGTCATAATAGGCCAGTCATAACAAAAAGGAAGAAATAGCAGACACCAAGAAAAAACACTTAGGAAGAGAGTGGTTTGGGGGCAAGTGATTGGAGTAAAAGAGTCATTCTGGCATTTGAGTTCTGATAAACCTGGAGGAGTTGCTATGTGAGAGCCTTTACTTCAGCGTATAGTTTGTCATTGCTAAGTCTCAACATGGATCTCTCCTCTAAACTTGGTCCCTATTTTCAACCCTTGTGCAATGTGAGTCTTCAATGTCACAGTTTTAACATCTCTAGCGGCAATACCAATGGTCAATTCCTCAACTTGCTGCTTGAGCTTCTTTCGTGATCTAGAAGATCAGAGACCTGAGATTTTGGCTTGTTTATTTTCATCCTTCAATGCACTCACATTCCACTAGAGTAGTTTATGTGAAATCCTGCTTAATGTTACTAGATACTCCCTTGCCCAGCTTAATGCCAAAGTGATAAAAAACTTGATTCAACAAGTAGCCATATTCCAACCCATGTTTTCTATCCTTTACAATAATAATTTTACTAATGTGTTCCATCATCAATCCTGGGAGATTGATTGCTTCCAGTTTGCTCAATGCTTCCATGAGGAACAAGTTCGTAGAAAAATCTATCATGCACTTCTCAATCCTAGAGAGCAAAACTTTATTGACAAACTCAAAGTACAACTAATATTGTCGTTTTAAGAATTTTTTAACACATTATCTCCACTCTTTGGAAATTTGTGTGCCTTCATGATGAAGTTCCTAGTTGGAGCATAGTCACTGACACTCCTAATACCTTCCCCATCCACTTTCAAAATCTCTCCCAGAACTTTCTCAGTCATATGAAATGACATATCACCCATTGATGTATCAAACCCACCATCTTTTATCAATTCTAGGTTATGATAAAACTGTCTGATTTCCCACTAATACAAAGAGGGAACAATCCACTCAAACAAATGACCCCAACTTTGAATAACTACAACACCTACCAAATCACTCATCCCTTGTTTACTTAACACCTTCTTAACCTTAGACTTCTAACTTGCTAAATTTGGTCTCTTATCAGGACTATATTGATCCCACTTTGTCTTGCCCATCCTTCTGACTTTTCTTTCCACACTTGGATCATTTCCTTATCCCTTTACTAGTCATCCTACTGCTTGCATTCTTCCTCCTAATGTCAGCATGTAACGACCCCCAGTTTACGACCCTTGACTACAGAAATGTTGACCTAAAAAATGATCTGACGTCTGGCTTATGAGGGAAGCTTATTGCTCGTAGGACCAACCTTTAAATATGAAATGTAAAGAAGGTAAAAAGTTTCCATGTATGGGGTAACCCATGGACTAAGTGACGACCCATAGAAACCCTTACGGCCCGTGGGAAGGGTCATAAATGAGCCTGTCAGAAATGAAAAACATTTAGAGTTTGGTGGAACCTGACCTACGTGTTATCAGATGGACCATGAAATAGGATACAAACCTTAAGTAGTCTCATGGAATAAGACCTAAAAAAGTGAGAAAAATGGCTAAGCATGGAAGGACTTTATGAGTCCAACCACGACTTGTAGATTGTTACTGATGTGTTGTCAAAATATAAAATAATTGGTGCCTAAAACAAGGGATTTTGTGTGTTCTCAATGTGAATTTTTTATGGTATTTTATGTGTTTTGTGTTTATTTTTGTAGAAAATATAGTTTGGCTTAATATTTAGGAAAAGTAGTAGATTTTGTTGAATTTAAGACCTATGAGGCCTACTACAAGTTGTACCCCATGCTACAAGTCGTACGGGACGATCATAGTGATGAATAAAATTCATTTTATTTGGACCAATAAATGCAAGGTTGGACTACGAGAAGACACTACGAGTCATAGACTAGACAACGACTCATAATATGGATCGTAACAGTCAAGTCCAAAATGCCAAGTGCTGACTACGAAAGCTCGACTACGACTCGTAAGTCACCCTACGAGTTATAACTAAGAGTCATAACTGCTACCGATCAAATTTTCTTATTTATTTTAATGTCCTTTTTGTAAATAGTATAAATATTATAAGTTACGATTTTTAAAGGAAGATCAGATTATAGAGGCAACAGAATACTTTCTAAAGAGAATCTTTTAGGATTTTAGAGTAGACAACTAGGGGTTTACTTTGAAGACCCTATTAGCGGATTAGAATCACTTGTAATTCAACTCCATTAATCAAGCTTGTGAATCCAAAATAAAGGTGGTCTATTGTTCTTCATTTTCCTCGGGTAATTTCTCAACTATGTCTATTTTATTCATTATTTGCATTCTTGCCCAAGCTATGAGTAGTTAAACCCCCACAACTTGGGGTTGTGGGACCATAAGTAGCTAGCTTGAGAAAATCCAGATTATTTGCATTTCTTTAATTGGGTATTTGCATGTATTATCCATTCTCCTTTGGATTGCTTGTTATTTAGTGGTGGCCAACACCAAACTCCACATAGTGTCATGATCCTGACCAAGGTATGAATAAGGAAAGGAAATAGGTGACAGAATTCAATTGATGTGATCTCGGCTAATCAACCAAACCTGACCAAAGAGAGGTTGACTGGGGAAATAGATAACAGTTCGTTGGTACACCATGGTTGCCGACCAAGCGCCATGGTGAAATTCGACCTTCACCTTTACTAAAGGGTTGAAAGAACCTAAGTTACCATCCTGCATGCAATGTCCTAATTGAGGTTGTATTATCTAGGATATTTGAGTTAGTGAATCATAGGGAAAACAATTCCCAAGTTGATGCTTAAATTGATTGTCTATTCGTGATTGTTAGTATAGTTTTTGTAGTTATTTCACTCCAATTTGCAAACCCCCCCTCGAGAATATAGTTGATTGATACTTGGAATAATTGTTGGTGTGTCAATTTGGTCAAACCATGTATTCACTGTGGATTCGACCCTAGCCTTTGGTTAGGTTTGTACTTGATAGTGACCGCTTTACTGTTGGAGCGTGAACATCAAATTTATGGCGCCATTGCAAGGGAATACAACTAGGTTTTGACTTGATTTCACTAATAGTTAGTTCAACTATTAATTTCTAAATTCTCTTGTATTTTATTTTTATTTTCTTGTTGGCTTCTTGTGTATAGAAATATCATGGCGATCTCGTTAGTTTAGCCAAACACAAAGATCCAGCAAGACATTAAGCAATGGCCGGAGACCAACTCATCATCACAAGTGATCTACTTCAATAACTACAAAGAAATATTCTGTTTTATGGTCAACCATTTGAAGATCCTCGTTCCCATCTACAAAAGTTGACACAAATATGTAGAGAGGTTATAGGAACAAGACATCCAGCTTTGGATGTTGTAGCTCTTCAGATCATTCCATTGACTCTTAAATATGACATGGCAGAGTGGTGGTTTACAGTTCCCCAAGATGTTTTCACTCACTGGGTAGAAGTGCAACGAGTCTTCTTAACCCATTTCCATGTTGTTCCAGAAAAGCATCGACTGCAGGAGTCGATTTTCAACAACTTCCAGGTGATTTATTAAGTGCAACATGGGAAAGATATAAAGAATGTTTGGGGAAGATCCAAAATCATGGTCTGTCACATGATGAAATAGTAGCAAGCTTCTATCAAGCACTAAATTCTAAACTACAAGCTCAAGCGGATGCTCTATTTAGAGGAGATTGTTGGTCGTTTATGAGGAAGCCATTTACTGAGGTCACGGAGTGCATGGAAAAATTATCTGCTATCTATCAAATGTACCAGCCGATTCAAAAGCAACCACTAACATGCACTAGATCATGTTGGGGAAGCGCTAACCATGAAGGAAAAAGCAGTGCAAATGTTTAGTTTAAGTTACCACATCAACAGTCCCCTATGGATGAATCTTTTAAAGTTGAGAGCATGTTTGAAACACTGATCAATAGAATAGATTCCCAAGAGGACATGATATGGGAAATCAAATTTTATATCATCAAGGTGAACTATAAGGTGGACCAACGGGCATTGGCAATTCAAAGACTTGATGACAAGTTTGATCTTGTTTCTATGCAACTAGAGCATATGCAATGTGATAGAAGGAGAAACATGGGAACTGATGACAAGTGATTGTCAAGTCATGAGGAAGTCTGATTACTCATGATGACTAAGTCGATCCACGACATTAAACAAGACGCTTCTTAAGAGGCAACCCAAGTACTCTTTCATGTTTTTGGCTTACTTTGAGTTTATTTTGATTATGAGAATTTCTGGGTAGTGGATTGATTTTTGTTATGATTTTGAAGACATTGAATCAACCATATTTTTGGGATGACGGTGTATTTTGAGATGTTGGTTTGTAGTTGTTAAGCAAGTGCTGAAAGTTTGAAGAAAATCACATTTGAAGCAGCTTCTATGACCAGGACTATGAGCCGTAGTTCACACCATGACTTGTAGTGATGCCTCGTAGAGGGTAACAATGATGATCTAAAGTTGGCACTCACACTACGAGCCAACTTTACGACTCGTAGTCCAAGCTACAAGTCGTAAATGGGGTTCGTAGTACCCAGGTATGATTTAAAAAATTTTCTAACTGCAGAGTGACCTACAAAACCACGACCTACAGGCCGTAGTCAGACCTACGACCCATAGTCGGGGTTTCGTAAACCCGACTCGCAGAATTCTTAAAGTCGACCCATTTTTTATATAAGGGGTCAAAATTCGTTTTGACCCCAATTCTAAAAGCTAATCTCTCATTTTGTTCCCAAAACACTTTCCCCACTATTCTAATCCATTTTCGGCATACTCACGTCATTTTTTGATGAACTTTTTGGCGAATATTTGGTACTTAGGGTTTCAGATTCCTCTTCGCTTTATCAGTTCGTTCAATTGTTAATCATCTTCTCTAGAGGTATGTTTCTTAGTTAAATTTAGCGCACAAACTTTAGTGTCTTTTGGAATTCTCAAATTATTGTGTGTGTGAAATTAGTATTAAGAGTACCATGGGAAAATTTATACATGTGAATGAGAATTGGGGTTGTTGTCATTTGGAATTCCTGAAGGTTATCCTAACTGTGAAATTTCACTTGTTGCTTGATTGTGATGACCATGTTTAGCCATGTTTTGTTGATCATATGTTTGAAATGAGTGCGTGATGGTTGAATAACTGATTAACTCATGGTGGTTGAAATTTTGTTGTGGGTATATTTTTCTTGTTGAAGGTGAGGGTTTGAGAAATTCCCCATGTGCTTGTAGAATCAATTCCATGAACTTCCATGTTTGGGTACAAGTAATTTTGTTGAATGTTTTGGGAATAATGATTTTTGGGAATTCTCGAAAGTATTGGGAAGTTGACGGTTAATTGTTTGTTATGGGAAGAACTTTTGGGTTAAGTTTTAATTGGGTGGACATGCTGGTGTAATGGGTGTATTGGTATACTTGATGTTTGTTGTCGAATATTTCTTCTGTTGTTTGGTCTCTGTTGATGTTGATTGTGGTTCATGTGGTGATGGTATAGACACCTCAGGTATCTGATATCCCCTGCTACGAGGGCTTTCTACGACTCGTAGAAGGGCCTATGAACCATAATTTCCCCTCGTAGGGGATAACAGTGATCCAGTGTTTCTTGACATTCACCATAGAATACCCACCTATGGGTCGTAGTGGCCACTACAAACCTTAGTAGCATTTCGTACACTTGCCTTATGATTTATTTTGGATACTGAAAATCAGTACGAGCCCAGTCTATGACCCACAATCACAACTATGAGTCATAACTAAGCCTCGTATCGGGGTTTAGTATAAATTGTTGCTAGGCACTTATGGACTATGAGGCTACAATACGACTCATAGGTCACCTTATGAGTCATACCAGTGCCTCGTACCTGTAACCTGCAACTGGTGCAATGTTGAATTTTGATGTTTGTTTTCTTGTTGCTTTTGTTCTTCCTGTTATTTTATCTATTTTTATGGTTTGTTCAAGTAACTTGGGGCTAATTGTTGGTTTGTGATTAATATTTCAGGTACAATGGCCCCAAAAAGTAGAAATGCAGCAATCCAGGCCTTCAACAGGAGGCTGAGGGACTAAGACACAGACGAGGAACGCTCTAAAGGCTCAACTGAAGAGCCTAATGTATGGATTGACCCTGAGGCTCAGAGGCCTCGTACTAGAGCTCAGACTGCATGGACTACAATGGAAGCTAAGAGTGCCTCCCATCTTGACGAGGAGGCAAGCATGGATTGGTCCGAGTCTGATGAGGTACCTCAGGACGTAGGAGCAACTCAGTCCTCAGTCGACCTATCTATTTCTATTGATGATCCATAGCATCACCGATGGGGAGTCGTGGGTATGAAGGCTATCTACTGGTAGCTGT
Source organism: Solanum clarkiae (assembly GCA_011800125.2). Taxonomy (NCBI): domain Eukaryota; kingdom Viridiplantae; phylum Streptophyta; class Magnoliopsida; order Solanales; family Solanaceae; genus Solanum; species Solanum clarkiae. Next base: position 15,240 of record JAABOM020126292.1, on the reverse strand, counting down.
TGGAGCCTAAGGGCCAGGGGAAGCCCGTAAGTCCATTCTAGGAGGAGACCCGATTAGTTGGTTCTTGGCTAAATCATGTTCTTGAGTTGGCGGCCAAGATAGACAGGCATAGGTTCTGGTGACTGATAGAGAAGTTGGGCAAGTACGCCCTACTTCTAGTCCAAGAGTTCTGTGCAGCATACACAACCACCATTCTCAGAGATCTTCTAAAGGGGCATAAAACTATTGATAGGCCCCAGTAGAGAGAGGTCCTAGTCCGAGGCAAGCGGGTGAAAATTTTAAAGGATACCATCTGCAGAATACAGTTCAACCATACTTACAGAGCAACCCAGTCCACGACTGAGTATGATAGACGGAATGATAAGATAAGACGGGCTATGATTGGGATGAATGTGGACATAAGGACCGAGCTCCTCAGATGGGTCGCAAGCTAGATCGTAGAGGGTGATGCCAAGCCTTCATGGGTCACCACTCACACCGAGCCCATCATGAAGTCTCACTTCTCCTTCCTTGCAAAATTTTGGTGGTCTATCATCTGATCTCGCATCCGAACCACATACAATGATAATGTTATCACCATGGAGCAAGCAGTTCTACTAGCTAGTATCATCTATGACATTGATTGGGCCCGTGTGAGTGAGTCTGCACTTCGGAGGATTACATCTACGCCTTTTCCTATCCTGATACATAAGCTATGCATAGAAGCCGGGGTGCGCGCCTCTCTCACCATGGATCCCAGCCTGATCAAGGCTAATTAGAATCCTGTATCCCTCCAGCGAGTAACACTTCCTCCCATTCCAGAGCCATTTCCTTCTGAGCCAGCTACAAAGGGTTCGACTCTAACTACACCAAAGCAGCCCACAACAGCTGACACTGAGACAGGTACCTCCACAGCCACACCTACACCAGAGCCATCTATATCCCAGGTTCCTTCGGCAAACTTTTCTATTATGTCTGCTATTGTATTCCAGGCCATGGTTCACAGGCTATCCAGGACAGAGGCCTAGCTAGCTAGGTTGATGGAGTAGATCAAGTTGTGGGTTCGCCAAATAGTCTAGGCTTCACAGGAGAGGTCCAAGGCATTCACTCTTTTAGTTATGGACCAGAGAATTGCCGCAGTGGGTGCTCGGATTGATGCTTTTGAGGCCAGAGTTCAGAAGAGGCTTGAGGGGGCCCGGCCTGTAGATATGGCTATCATACAGCAAGAGTTGGCCAAGTTCAAGGCCGACTTGATTATATCACTAGTAGCCCCGATCACAGCTCCAGAGTAGACACTTGTAGGTGAGGACCTGATTGATCTACTCGAGGATTGCCCACATGCTCCCGAGAAGAGGCCTCTGGAGAGTGCTGATGCAGATATGGCATAGAAGAAGCAGAGGACGACTAAGGAGGATGCGGAGCTGGAGGAGTAGATTAATAATCTTGTGATGAGAGAGTCAATGGTGGCGGAGGAGCAAAGGCAGTCTTGGGAGCATACGAGAGTGCATGGAGCTAATATATCCAGCTTGGCTGTAGCCCAGACCACCCCGGAGGAGAGATCCACCTAGGACCAGACTAATGTCAGTGCCTGAGCACCATATTGATGTTTGATGTTTTGACCCCCGTTCTTACTACTATTTTTAGATACTTCATTCTCACTATTGTTTTTGTTTGAATACTTTATTTTTAATGCTGTTTTTGGATAATTTCTTTTTATTACTATTTTGGATGATTGGTTTTTATTTAGTTTTTATCTACTTTGAGGTCAAAGTATAGCTTTTTGGTGGGGGTGTGGGAAGTTATGGACTAGGGTGAAGTCTGAGTAGCCTATGGTCCATAACTATTCCTAATTTTGATATCCTAAGATTTTCTTGCCGTATTTCTTTTTCCTTGTAGATGATTTTATTTTGTGTTGAACCAACATGTTTAGGTATTTCGAATAATTTTTGGATATATGGTGATTATGACTTTTGACATTTACATAGTTTTGAATGGTTTCTTTGAATGTTTTGAAAATTGGTACCCACAAATTTTTTGTGATTATTAGTTATTCTTGCGATCTTGCATGTGGGATTGATTTGGCAATGATTTTTGATTAAGTGAAGGCAAGTTGGTGCATGAAACATGATCGACGAGTCTATGTTGGCTATGTATGTAATGTCATGTGTGTGAGCTAATTTTGTATGTTCATGCATTGTGTATTAATTCAGAACTTGCCTTGTTACTCTATGTTGGACTGTAGATTATGTTGATTAGGAAAGGATCTTAGGCCATTATTCTCTAAACTAGTCTAATTTTGCCTAAATGATCCATCAAATGAAAGATTTTACCCCTTGTCCCAAATAATTGAGACTTACATGAACCTTTTCTTTCTTAATACCTAGCTAGCCTAACCTTGTCTAGTGAAATACCTTGATATTGGCCCTAGTCAATCTTTAAACATGTGAATCTTGATTGAGGCAACAAGCCTAAGTTGAGGGTGGCTATCAAAAGTGGCTCTGGTTTAGAGAATGGATATTGTGTACTTAACCCCAGGATAAAAGCCTAAGTTGAGGTTGGCTAATGTTGTGGTATAGTACCAAAAATGAGGTGACTAGTTGGAAATGAGAGAAATAATGGAAAATCATGTACCGGGTGAAAGAAAAAGGAGAAAAGTTGCCTGAGAATGAGAAGAATAGCAAAATGAGTTCAAATATAAGGCACAAGCTGAAAAATAAAAAGAAAGTTCCCGAAAAAGCTTGAAAATGAAGAATAAGGGAGGAAAAAGTGAAAATGGTTGAGTTATTAAGGGAAAGTATTGAAAAACGTGATTTAACGATGGTTTTTAGTCACCAATTGCCCAAAAGTACCTTACCAAAGCCCATGAGCATACATTACAAGCCAATAAAGTCCTAAAGTGATCATGATCCAATTATTCAACAGTTTGGAGTGTGGTATTTGGGCAAGCTTATGGTATTGGTCATCACGCATGAATTTCAGTTGTGATAGAGAGTATGCTTGCACAGTCCTTCAATCTATTATGATTTCTTATTGAGTAAAAAAAAAGGGACTTCTTTTCTGTAAGGGTATTTGCTATACACGGTTAGCATATGACTTGTTCAGTGATTGTGAATTGTTGATACTCCTTATCTTATCATAGTTAGATTGTCAAATGCATCAATGTGCCTTGGTTTTCTTGGTAGCTATATAATCAGGTTTTTGAAAATGCTAGCTTGGGTACCTGAATTGAAATTGGATGAAGTATATGACATTAGGATGATTGCCATGTATTGCTTATTGTCTATTTAGATTGAGTCATCGCTAAAGGATAAACAATAATTCTAAGTTGAGGGTATCAATGTGCTGTCAAAATACAACACATTTGGTGCCTAAAACAAGGGATTTTGTGTGTTCTCCATGCAACTTTTTTATGGCTTTTATGTGTTTTGTGTTTATTTTTGCACAAAATATAGTTTACCTTAATATGTAGGAAAAGTAGCAGATTTTATTGAATTTATGGACCTACGAGGCCCACTACGAGTCATAGCCCAAGCTACGAGTCGTAGGGGATGATCGTAGTAATTAACAATGTTGATTTAATTTGGACCAAGAAATGCAAGATTGGACTATGAAAAGACACTACGAGTCGTAGATCAGACAACGACTCATAGCATAGATCATAGCAGTCAAGTTCAAAATGCCTAGTGCTGACTACAAAAGTCCGACTACGACTTGTAAATCCCCCTACAAGTCATACCTACGAGCTGTAACTGCTGTCGACCAAATTTTCTTATTTATTTTAAGGTTCTTTCTGTAAATAGTATAAATAGTATAAGTTAGGGTTTTTAGAGGATAATCAGATTGTAGAGGCAATAGAATATTTTCTAGAGAGAATCTTTTAGGGTTTTAGAGTAGACAATTGGGGTTTCACTTTAAAGACCCAATTTGGAGATTGGAATCCCTGTAATTTAACTCCATTATTCAAGCTTGTGAATCCAAAATTAAGGTGGTTTATTATTCTTCGTTTTCCTTGGATAATTTCTCAACTATGTCTATTTTATTCATTGTTTGTATTCTTGCTAAAGTTATGAGTAGCTAAACCCCCACAACTTGGGGTTGTGGGAACCCTGAGTAGCTAGCTTGAGATAACCTGGATTATTTACATTTCTTTAATTGGATATTTGCATGTATTATCCATTCTCCTTCGGACTGCTGCTTATTTGGTTGTGGCCAACACCAAACCCCACCTAGTGTCATGATCCCGACCAAGGTAGTGATGAATAGGAAAAGGAAATAGGTGACAAGATTCGATTGATGTATTCTTATCTAATAAATCAAACCCGACCAAGGAGAGGTTGACTGGGGAAATAGGTAACGGTTAGTTAGCACACTATAGTTTTTAACCAAGCACCATGGTGAAATTCGACCTTCACCTTTACCAATAGGCTGGAAGAACCTAAGTTATCATCCTGCGTGTAATGTCCCAATTGAGGTTGTGTTATTCGAGGTATTTGAGTTAGTTAATCATGGGGAACACAATGTCCCAAGTTGATCCTCAAATTGATTGTCTTTTCGTGATCATTAGTATAGTTTTTGTAGTTATTTCACTCCAATTTGCAAACCCCCCCTTTAGAGAATAAAGTTGATTGATACTTGAAATGATTATTGGTGAGTCAATTTATTGAAATCCTGTATTTCCTGTGGATTCGGTCCTAGCCTTTCGTTAGGTTTATACTCTACAGCGACTGTTTTACTGTTGGAGCATGAACATCAGTTACAGGCCATAATAAGTATTCATGGTTGTGGATCCAACAAAGTCAGTTTTTAGGAATTTCAGATATGTTATCAAATGAGTGGGACTTACTCCCATAAGCGAGGTTTCATAGGTCAAATCCAACAATTTTAATGAGGGGTAGTTTTGTTATTTCCATCCTTTCTTTTTCTAAACTATATCATTTTGGGGATGGAAAAGGAACCCTATATCAGCCTTTAAGCCCCGATTCCCTCATTCAATATCTCGTTTTTTACTCTCAAAATTTCTATGGCCAAAAGGCTCTCAAGAACAAGTTAGGGCAAAGCCCAGGGTTCCAAGGTTTCTTCTTAAAATCTTCAAGTTTGTTTCTTTCAAGTTTTCCCAAGGTATGTGAGTTTGGGTATCCTTCCACCCATAAAGTTCCCTATTAAGTATTTTACCTTTTCTTATATTCCTTAAGTTAATATGTATATTTATGATGATTTCATGATATTTATATTGTTAAATGCTACCTTCGATATCCTACAACTATTTCACTAAGTATACACACATGTTTGAACTATTGTTGATCACCCCATGATGGGTTTCAATGTTGATAAAGGTTGGGTGTTTTCGATGTTCCTTAAAAAGAGAATTTTCCTTAATACTTATATGATTTATGGTTGCTCCATTATAAAAGCTATGCTTATCTAGTTTCCAAGTAAAGCTTTATAATATATGATGATGATTAGGACATTAAAGTTAAGTTTTAACTAATGATTTATCAAAGATATAAGCATGTTGAGAATTGTCCTAAAAGATGTTTTAAAAAAGGTCTCTAAGATAAAAAGACAATCCTTACTTGGCGGTTCTTAATATTCGAGCAACTCCTATGATTTCTACTTATGATTCTAAGATGTATTTCAAAGAATTTTGTGGGATGACTTCGCACCAAATGGACTTGAGGTTGAGTTCATCCCATTATTTCAGTCATGACCCATTAAAGTTAAATCTCAATGTCCCTAACTATGTGCAACCATAGGAGACCTTGTAGGATACGCTAGTGGATCTATGTAGGCTAGTTATGTCATTATGATGCATGTAAAGTTGATGGGGTCCTGCCCAATAAGTGGTCTCTCAATGACAATGTAGGGGTTATGTTAGATTTCATGTAGTAACTCACATGGTCTTAAATGTCAGTTGAGGTCTACTCCCACAAGTATATGACATTATGTTATGTTTTTATTACATGTTATTTCTTATGCATAGACTTTCATTCGTATTGAGCCATATTCCTTGTGCATGCTTAAGCTCTCTTTATGAATTTCTTATCTCTTACATATTTATATATTATATTTATGAATGATAAAATTACAATTTCATGCATGCATTGCATCTCACAACTTAGTACATTTCAATGTACTAACGCATATTTTTCATACCTAATTTAACCATGTAGGGACAGGCATTTCTCCACCAGCTCGTGGCTAGTACTTAGCGTTCAAGACTATCTTTATTATTTGTGGTAAGCCCTTAGCTTGGGACTCCTCCACTTTTCATTCTATCATGTTTCTTAGTTTTATTTTGAGACAATGTATTTTTAGCCCTTTTGAGGTGTATACTTTCTATGTTGCATTATTATGGTTTTCTTTCTCTTTGCTGGAGACCGTCCATTAACGATCCTGTTTGTTGTTGATGTAGTTGGTATGCTTATGGACAAATGAGTGCTTGTTATTTCCACTGTTTTTAGTGTTGTTTCATTGCTAAAATAGCCCATAGTCTCTTTCCCTTAGTTTTTCACAAATTATGTTCATGAAATGCCTATGAATGCTTAAGATGCTTGAGATGGCATGAGTGAGGTGCCTTCGGGTATCTTATTCGTTGTGTGATGACTAGGCCCCTAGGTTGGGTCATTATAAACTTAGTATCAGAGCATGAGGTTCTAAAATATTCCTCGGATTTCCATGCATACCTCATATCATAGGGTCTCATTCAAGGTTGTGACGTGCACCACTATCTTGTGTAAGAGGCTATGAGATGGTTTAGGAAAGTTTTCACTTCTTATTCATGTTGTGTCTTAGAGATGAGTAAGATTTTTTGCTAACTAACAATTTACTTTTGCTTGTTTCTAGATCATGTGTCCATGAAGAGCTCCTTATCAACGAGGCACTCTAGAACAAGTCCCTTTACTCAAACAGGATGATAAAGTATCTCATATGGAGTTTCGAGCCACTTTCACCATATTAGTCCAAGCCTTGGACAATCGGGAGATAGTCGTACCTCCCCAAGTATCTACCCCTTCTACCAGAGTACGTGACTTCATACAAATGAACCCACTGGAATTCTATGGGTCAAAGGTGGATGAAGACCCTATTGACTTCATTGAGGAGGCTTATCAGGTGGTCGCGGTGATGGGCATTCCATCAGAAGAGAAAGCCGAGTTGTTGGCTTGCCAATTCAAAGGAGTCGCCAAGATTTGGTATGAGCAACGGACCAATAGGAGGGGCCAAGGAGCGGGTCCTATTGGGTGGGAGGAATTTAAATGTTCTTTCGTAAACCGATTCTTCCCAATTGAGCTCAGGGCGAGGAAGGTCCAAGAGCTTATCAAATTGAAGCAAGGGACTATGAGTGTGATGGAGTATGCCCTCAAATTCACAAAATTGTCAAAGTATGCTCCCTTTATAGTCACGGATCAGAGAGCTTGAATGAGCAAGTTTATTTTCCAGTGTCTCCGAGTTGGTCTCTAAGGAATGAAAGATAGCCATGTTGGTCAAAAAGGAAATAGAAATTTCCCGATTGATAGCGTACATGGAGAAAATTGAATATGAGAAGCTTCGTGAGAGGGCAAGGAAGTCCAAGAGGGCTTGAGTTGAAGGTGAGAGTTACTGTCACCAAAGGGGTGTGGTCACAAATTTCAAGGTAGCCAAAATCAAAATGGGTAAGGATCTACCAACACTCCTCCTCGGTGAAAGGACAAAGGGCTGGCCCTAAGCGCTAAAGTCCAAATTGCCCTAAGTGCCGGAGGCCCTATAAAAGTGAATGTCTAGTCGAGTCCAATGCTTGATTCACTTGTGGGAAGCTCAAGCAGCATACTAAGGATTATACGAGTGGAGGAACAAGGCCCCAAGACCAAAAGGGTCAAGTCCAAGGCGCCTAAAGGATCAATCGATTCTATGCTCTTCATGGTCACCAAGAGGTCGAAGAAGCTCCGGATGTGGTCATCGGTATGTTAAGAGATTTTCATTATGATGCATATGCACTTTTATATCCAGGAGCAAATGTATCTTCCATAACCCCATTCCTTGGTTGTAAGTTTCATGCATATCCTGAAGTCCTCTATGAGCTCAATAAGGTAAATAACACCATAAGTGAGTCCATCATAGCCCGAAGAGTCTATAGAAATTGTCCCATTTCTATCTTGCATAAAGTGATTCCGTGTGACTTAGTTGAGCTTTCCATTGTAGATTTCGATGTCTTAGGATGGATGAGTTACATGCTTCTTATGCTTCCATTGATTGTAGAACCCATAAGGTCAAATTTCAATTCCCTAATGAGCCAATTCTTAAATAGGAGGGTAGTAACTCTTCATGTAGGGGATGGTTCATTTCTTTCATAAAGGCCTCAAAAATGATTTCCAAGGGGTGCATATAACATTTAGTGAGAGTCAAAGATGTCTCTTCAAAGTTCCTTCTCTAGAGTCAGTTCACATTGTAAGTGAGTTCCCTGATGTCTTTCCAGATGAGTTACGTATCCCTCCTAAAAGGGAGATAAACTTTGGTAAGATCTATTACTCGATACACAGCTTATCTCAATCCCTCCTTATAGAATAGCTCCCATAGAGTTGAAGGAGATAAAAGAGCAATTGATGGATTTGTTGGGAAAGGGTTTTATTAGACCTAACTGTCTCCATAGGGTGCTCTGATTTTATTTGTAAGGAAGAAGGATAGGCTGCTCTACACATGCATTGACTACCAACAACTCAATAAACTCACCATCAAGAAGAAGTATCCCCTTCCGAGAATAGATTATTTATTTGATCAATTACAAGGGGCTAATCATTTCTTCAAAGTTGACTTGAGATCCAGTTATCACCAATTGAAGATGAGAGAGAGTAACATCCCTAAGAGGGATTCCAAACTAGGTATGATCACTTCGAGTTTGTGGTAATGTCATTTGGCCTCACTAATGTACCACCATATTTATGGACCTCATGAATAGACTGTTCAAGCCTTACCTCAACATGTTTATTATGGTGTTTATTGATGACGTCCTTATCTACTCCCGAGGTGAGCAAGAGCATATAGGACACTTGAGGTTAGTATTACGAACCCTAAGAGAGTAGAAGCTATATGCAAAGTTTGACAAATGCAAGCTTTAGCTAGATGAGGTTGTCTTCCTTGGGCATATGGTATCTTGTAAGGGCATCAAGGCTGATCCTAGGAAGATTGAAGCTATGAGAAACTGGCCAAGGACATTGACTCCTACTGACATAAGGAGTTTCTTGGGCCAAGCCAGATACTATAGAAGGTTTATGCAATATTTCTCCACTATTTCATCCCCACTTACGAAGATGACTAAACAAAACGTAAGTTTGTGTGGAAGGATGAATGTGAGAGGAGTTTCCAAACTCTAAAAGATCGATTGACTTTAGCCCCAATATTGACATTGCCTGAAGGGAATGATGGGTTTGTCATGTATTGTGATGTATCGAGGATTGGATTGGGTTGTGTGCTAACGAAAAATAGTAAAGTGATTGTCTATGCTTTAAGACAGTTGAAAATGAATAAGTAGAATTAGCTGACTCATGATCTAGAGCTTGCGGGAGTGGTGTTTGCCTTAAAGATTTGGCGAAATTACTTGTATAGAGTTCATATGGACGTCTTCATCGATCAAAAGAGTCTCCAACATGTGTTTACCCAAAAGTATTCTCAATTTGAGGCAACAGATATGGTTAGAGCTACTCAGTATGAGTGTGAAGTATCACCCCATAAAGGTCAACTTAGTAGCTGACACCCTTAGTAGAATTTCCATGGGTAGTGTGTCTCATCTTGAAGATGATGGAAAAAGGGAATTAGCTGAAGATGTTGATAGGTTGGCTAGACTGGAAGTAAAATTGAGTGAGATTGGAAGTGGTGGTGCAATGGTTGTTCATGGGTCTGCATCTTCTTTGGTTGATGAAGTTAAAGCTAAGAAAGACCTTGATTCCACCTTGGTTAAGTTAAAAGCCTTAGTGAAAGATGAAAAGATAGAAAGACTTCTCATAAGGGAGAGATGGTGTACTCCGATATCAAAGGTGGTTGTATGTGCCCAATAATAGTGAGTTGAAAAAGTTGATCATACAGGAGACCCATAACTCTTCCTATTCCATTCATCCCGGTACTATAAAGATGTATAGAGACTTGAAGAAAATTTATTGGTGGAACGGAATGAAGAAAGATATTGCTTAATTTGTGTCTGAATGTGCTAATTGCCAACAGGTCAAGGTTGAACACCAAAGGTCAGGCGACCTCGCACAAGACATTGATATTCCTAATTGGAAGTGGGAAGAGATCAACATGGACTTTGTAGTTGGGTTTCCAAAGACCAAAAAGCTTTTTGACCCATATGGGTGATATTTGATCGTATGACAAAGTCAACTCATTTTTTACTGGTCAATACTACATTCAATACTGAGGAGTACACCCGCTTATATATCTTAAGAGTTGGTGAGGTTACATGGGATTCCATTTTCCATCATATCGGATCAGGGAGTTCAATTTGCTTCTCACATTTAGAAGTCTTTTAAACGGGACTTGGCACAAAGGTGAAGTTGAGTACTGATTTTCATCCCCAAACCAACGAGTAAGCTGAAAAGACTATTCTAACATTAGAATACATGTTGAGAGCTTGCGTGTTAGAGCTTAAGGGGAGTTGGGATGAGCATTTGCCACTTATTGAGTTTGCCTACAATAATAGCTTTCATGCAAGTATTGGGATGATACTATTTGAGGTGTTGTATGGTACGCGGTGTAGATCTCCCATTGGGTGGTTCAAAGTCGGTAAGGTGGCATTGATAGGACCGGACTTGGTGATGAATGCCATGGGGAAAATTAAAAGCATAAGAGAGAAATCGTAAATATCCCAAAGTCCGCAAATGTCCTACTCCAATGTGAGAAGAAGGGAACTTGAGTTCCAAGTTGGTGATTGGGTCTACTTAAAGGTGTCTTTGATGAAAGGTGTGACTTGGTTCAGTAAGAAAGGAAAGTTGAGCCCCAAGTATGTGAGACCCTATAAGGTGGTAAGAAAAGTGGGAAAAGTGGCATATGAGTTAGATCTACCCAATGAGCTGCATTTGATTCATTTGGTCTTCCATGTATCGATGTTGAGAAAATTCATAGGTGACCCAAGTTCCATGGTTCCTTTGCATGATGTGAACATTGAAGAGGAATTAAGTTATAAAGAGGTATTAATTGAAATCCTTTTATCATCGATTTTTCCCTCGTGCCCCATGCACGATTAGTCTTTGCTACATTCTCTAGTTGTTCTGCCACAACGGGAAAACCGCAATCCAAGAATGATCCTCCTATTATGGTGTGTGCCACTGCTTTGCAATTATCATCCAATGCCCGAAGAAGATCTCCACTAAGGAATCCTTAACAATCTTATGGTCTGGAGAACTTCTCAAACACTTTGTGAATCGCTCCAATGCAGTATTGGTAGAATCATTGGGCAATTGCTCGAAGTTATTTATTTGATCCTTCAACTTCAGCTTCTTTGACTTGGAAAAATTCCTCTCCAAAAAGGCAATCTGCATTTTCTCCCAAGTGGTGATGGAACCTTGTGAAAGTTCGGATAACCATATTGTTGCTTCACCTATGAAAGATAACAAGAAGACACGGAGCACAACAACATCCATGGATAGATTTTGATTTTCCATCATTCTCTTGCAGATGAAAACAACATTATGTAGATGGTTATGCAGATTCTTTGATGGTAAGCCCATGAACAACCCTCTATTCTACTATATCTGTAGTAACCCACTCGATACAAAAAACTTAGTATCCTCTAGTAAAGGAGGTAATACAATAGCTCTGGTGACATCCACTACTATAGGGTCAAGTTTATATTGATTCAACCTATCAACAGCTTCTTGTTGATCCTATGGTGGTCGATTCACATCCTCAAGTGGTGGTGGATCTTGATCATTCATATTGAGTGTAATGTTTGTAGCATTATTTGCATTATTCTGCATCATTCTTCCTAATGTTCTCTGGATCAAGTAGAGTCAAGGGGCTACCTCAGTACTAGGCATACACTACATCTGTATGTTGAAACAACACGAAAACAACAAAAATAAGTAAAATAAGAAAAATAAGGATTAACTCACAAATCACCCTAATTAAACCAATCTAAAAATTGTATTTCCTAGCAATGGTGACAAATTTGATCATACCCAAACTACACCTCCCAATTAATGTATAAAATATAAATCCAAAATAAAATAGGATAAGTGGATTGGCAGCCTCCAAGAAGTGCTCTACGGGCCATATAGTGATTTATGGCTCGTGGTTGGGCTTTCATAAACTATTGCTCTGATTCTGGACTTGGCTTCTTCGACACCCCTCTACAGCCCGTAAAAGCTTCTATGGCCTTCATGGGGTTTCGTCTGATGGGATTTCAGAAAGTCCTCAATCTCTGGTCCTCAAGGACAAGACTTGGTCTATGACTTATAAAGTGTTCCACGACTCATCTACATGTTCATAAACCAAACTTCAAAAATCCACCCTTCACTGGAATTGCAAACGAAACCTCCTTCACGAATCGTAGAATACTCAACGATCCGTAAAGAGTCTCGTGGATCCTTAAATTCAGTAACTTCTACATATTTTGCCCAAATATTGTGCTGACCCTGAAATCTTATGAAACAAACACAAAAATACATTAAACCTACTAACATCGCATTGAGAACACATAAAGTTCTAAAAGCATCAAAAGTGTTATATTTTGATATCACATTACTTTGTCATGGAAAATTAGGGTCATGCATGGGTTCAATGAATAATTGAGCTAAAATCATACCACTAGATGAAAATCATGTAGGAATAATGCAATTGAAATTAATTTGGATCATTAGTAACAGAACCCACATCAATTCAACAAGTCCTAATCATCACATACTTGAAATAACTTGAATTCGCTTGAAAATCATAAAAATTATAATTCTTCATAATTCATGCATAAATTGGTATAATGATCATGTAGTAATCATAATCCAACCATTTGGAATGTCATCATAAAAATCCATAGAAATTCATGCTCAAACTTTGAGAAATGGGATATTTGAGTTGGACTTCATGGATGAATCTAGTACATGAATGAAGACCTACATACCTCAAGTAAGAATCTTGTGGAAATTGACATGAATAGACCTTGAAATCCTTAACAAAAACTCGAAATCCTTACTCTAATGGAGTTCTTTCTTAGAGAGAGAAAATTTGGAATTTGGGAGAGAATTTTGAGCGTGAATGAATTAGAATGAAATAGGAATAGGTTTTATAGGAATTCAGTTAATTAAGTAGTTAATAGGGTTAACATGATGTAGTTTAGGAGTTAAATGGATTAGAAATGATCAAAAATCCCTTCATTTAAAAACTATTGAACCCATCTACGAGCCAATGTTTACAAGTCATAGAATGGTGTACAAGTTGTACTTGGCCCTTTTACAAGGCATGCCATACAATTTTAGCTACTTAAAACTGCACCTCTCAAACCATGAACTAATAGTACGGTCCGTAGTTCCATTTATGAATCGCAAATCCCCTCGCAGAACCTCGCTAGACTTAGAAAAATTTTCATTCCTTGGGGTCCCTTTCACGACCTAGTTTCTGGGTCATATTCCTAAGTACGTGATGGATTCCAATCTATGTGAAGTTTAAACGCATACATGATTTTTTCAATGTGTCAGCACACACACTTTTCATAATTCCAAGTGTTCATGGTCATCAAAAGTATATTACCTAACTTGGAATCTGGGTCAAATCACAGAGAAATGCTCCAGTTAAGAATTCAACTCAAGAAGTCATAATGGTGCTTTAATCTTTTGTGGCAAGAATCACATAAAATAATTATCCAAAAGTAAAGCATGGGGAATTCATCACCACAACAAAACAATAATCGCTAGGAACAAGAGAATTTACTTGGCTTCTAGGGAAACCACATAGACATACAAGTAATAATTGACATGGGTGTACAAAATTACTCAGAATATAAATAATCTAAATAGGTAGGGTAGATGAAACCAATGTTTGATCTAGATTCTCTCCAACTCCAGATCAACTTTCCATAATACTTTCTCAAGCTACTATGGGTTCAATACAAAGTACTTAACCTAGCGAAAATTCCCAAATCTCTTTGGAAATTTCATTGATTCGACACGTCAATGGCTATTTATCATTTAACCTCATCTCATGTAATGCTCTCAAGAATATATAAGGATCCTAATCTAGGATTGAATTTGTGACCCCAATCCATATATAAAAATACGACTAAACAAGAAAACTCATAAGAATTCATCAATAGATTAAGTAAAATTAAACACCTATTATCCAATTACTGTATGTAGTCTATATTGTTCCTCTAGAAGTAATGGAGTTTCTAGCTAACCATAAAATAGAGCATGAGTTAGTTACCAAAAAAGTTTTCTTCCATTGAATTTGCCTTTCTGCTCCAAAAATCAGAAGAAATTAATATAAAGTCTTGTAAAACCCTCACTCTCTCTCTCTAAGAAAAGAAAAATTTTCTCTCCATTAAAATGTACTCTCTCTCTAAACCAATATGCTCTCCTTGGTACTCTTATTTCCTCTTGTGTCCTATTATCTCCTCCTCTTCTTTTACTAGCCATTGAACATTTTATACTTTGTACAAAAGTATAGAGTATCTTTCAAAAATCCAATTTGTGACATTAGTTGGCCGTGTCAACCAAATTGGTGACTCACATAATTTGCTTTCAACTTGCAATCTGCTCCTCTGACTAGTGTTTAAGTGGAACTTTGGCGAGCTTATTCAATCTCTCCATCCTGGTTGGTGATTTGTCATTTTGAAGCTTGAGTTCACCCTTTAACCAGTGACTTTAGGCAAAATTACTGATATATTATATGAGCTATGTCGTGTTTATCGATTGAGTTGGTGACTTACCAACATACTTTTGTAGCTCGCCCCTTTTTCGGTTGGTCTGCCTCTTGTTGGGTGATCATTTGGTGAGGCCTGTTACTTTGGTGAATCGCCGAGTACCTTTCTACGATGTTCAGTATTCAATACTTCCTTTTTAGCTCCTTTGTGACCTCTTCATGCATGCTTGTGTTTCAAGTATTGACACCTAATTTTGGTTCTCTTTATTTAATTAGTTAAGCTTCCTTAAACAATATTTTTTAAAAGATACTAAAAACTTTTACGAAATATTTTTACTACTACTACTACTACCCGTATTTAATTAGTTAAGATGCCTTAAAAAAGTTTTTTAAAAGATACTAAAAATTTTTACGAAATATTTTTACTACTACTACTACTTAAAA
>JAABOM020126282.1:0-21784 GCA_011800125.2 Solanum clarkiae | reverse complement strand
AAATTAAAAAGTCAAAGATATAAAAAAATTGACTTTCGAAATTTTATCAGTGCCATATAAATTAGGACAAGAGGAATAATATATTTTATTTAAAAATTATGTAAAAAAAACCACTATAATTTATAATAATTAATAATTTAAAATATTAGAAAATCATATTAAAATTTATTTTACTTTCTAAATAGAGTAATTTTTACCGTTAAAGTATCCGAATTAGCTCACATTTACCCTTGAACTATTTTTGGTCTCAAATAGACCCTTACCGGTCTCAAATATACCCTTACTGGTAAAGTATTGGTCCGCTGCTACCCTCCACATCCATTTGGCCTCATTTGTGGCAGTCGACGTGTGATAAATTTTACCACGTGGACGTCCACATAGGCATTCCATTAGGATACTAAATTAAAAAGGTTTGAAAATCCGACCCGTTCAAATGAGAGCGAGATATTTTTGTGCTTGCTGTATCTGTGTAAGTATGACATTGAATAATGGAGGTGATTGCTGGCATTTTGTCTGATATTAAGCTGAAACAACTAGCTTGAAAGGGCATCTGGTGAATGTCATTGCTAACTAAGAAAGCAGAGCCTCTTTGCTAAACTGCATATTATGATATCAAGAAGTAGAATCCCAATTACTTTCTTCTACCTTCAACTGTTTATTTCAAACAACGGAAATTGTCAAAAAAAACAAATGCTGGGAACAGGTGCTGCAATTTCAAAGTAAAGGGGGTGATTTCAACTTCAGGTTCTGCTGTAACTGTTGGAAAGTCATATGCCCAGCGGAAGCAAATAAATATCGTACCGCTTACATGAAAATAGATAACAAATACATTTATGCTAGAACAAATATACTGATGCTAAAACATATAAACTTTATGAACTTGAAGAGGTGACCAGTGCTAGTGCTACCATGTTGAAGTAGGTATTAGGCATAACTCACACCCCAAAAGCTAGCTCAAAGGGAGGAGGATTGCCTAAGCCTTATAAAGAGACCACTCATCCCATTAACCACCAATGTGGGACTTTGTGTCTCAACAGGGAAAGCTTTCCAAATCCAAAAGGAAGAAGGAAACCCAAAAAACAAGAAACGAGTGTCCTCCTTTTATTAGAAATATGATTCTGAGTTCTAGTTAAATATGGGCACGGTAGGGTCCACAAAATTTATTGTTGAGGCTCCTATTATGGAAATAATTCAAATAATTAATTTGAAATCATTCTTACCATAATAAATTACAAATCATTCCACTAAAGACTCGTAATTGCACTCCTCTATTTATATTTTGAAATTCCCCATTAAACACTTATGTAATTCCCCATGTTAAAGATTACAGATACTAATCAATAAATTAAATTACTAACAAATTTAATTCAAAGATTAATTTTCTTTAGAGTACTGCTTGTTATGCCGAAAAATGGCTTTTGCTTTGAAAAAGAAAAATTCGAAAATCAAAAATTGAATTTCAACTCAATTAATTTGAGTGAAACCAATTCTTGAAATTCGAAAAAAAAGAGAGAGTCGCCACCTAATTTTAAGGATAATTAGGAAACCAAAAATATTTAAAAAGACCTAACAGAAAAATCTTTTTAAATCCAAAGAAAGGGTTCGGGTTCACATTTCCACCTTGAGAAGGTTTTACGCACTCAAAATGGCCGCTAAATGCAGTTATCCAATGATTACAAAATTTGACTAACTTTTAGAAAAATTAATTTGTCTTGAGAAAAGTTGACTGATTTTGAAATTGATTGATTTTTTCAGATAGCAGCCAATACTTAAAAAGAAATTTTGATTAAGTTTTAAAGGGGGATTATATTTGAAAGGATTTAACCAGATTGAATATGACTAAAAGGTTTTAGCTAAAAATTAAACTAAATTATATCTTTTATCTTTCCTTATATCAATTTATTTATTTTGTATAAATAATTTTACTCTTTATGCCAAAATTTTTCCTTTCTTTAAATAGGACAAAACTAAACATAGCATAAATGAATTTGGCGTCGGGGAATTCAATTAAGTTAGAACCAAGTAAGAAGTGTTAGAGTTAAAAAATATCACAAGTGTATAAATATACAATAAATTCAAAATAAATAATATTGGGCTTGACAAGCCCAACTCTTCGAACACTTATCCTATTTCTATATGTTTCGGGCCTGCCAAGCCCATTAAATCCCTCGGCTGCTGATCTTGCTAAATGGGCTTGTGGCCCACATCATGTGATATACACTCTGTGTATATCAACTGCCTGTTGAGATATATCAAGGTATATAGGATGATTTTATGCCTCCAAAACTGGTATTTCAGCTTCTTTCTCCTGAGGATTGGGGCTAACTTGGGGAGGAGGAGGGTATGGGCCTCCGTGGCCCAAAGAAATACAGGATGAGGAGTCCAAAATGACTCGACCATCATTCATGCGAAAAAATGAAATTAACGATTAGTAAGCGACTCTAAAATAATATTAACAACATAAAAGGACTATACTTCTCATAAGACAAAATGAAAAGTAAAGTAATAGCGGGACAAAACACAAGACCATAGCAATCTACCAAAATTGAACTACTAATTATCATACAGTAGTGGAGGGAGACCAATGAGAATCTTCACAGAAGTAAAAATACTGAGCCAAGTAAACAAAAACTAAACGATTCAAGTATCATACCAATAGATCATGTTCATGATTGTAGCTTAAAGTCATGAAACTGACAACGAAAGATGAACATAACAGGATGAAACATACATATTAGAAAAGGGAATGAACACAGGTTAAATCTTCACCTTGAAAGGGGCTAAACACAGAAAGTATGAGTCACATATCATTTTAGAAGACTTAGAAATCTGGTCACAGGTTACAGTAAAACTGCGACAGAAAGGGTTTAAAACTTGAACACTACAGCATATACTCAAGAATCAGAATTATTTCAACACTGGTTCTGGTCTTTGGTTACTTACAGTAGAAAGAAGCGATAACACCAGCAACCTCAGTCAATATACAATAACACACAAGCATATTCCTTGATCCAGACTCAAAAAGGTGTTACCAAACTAAAACCAAGACGTGAAGAGGAAGAAGGGAACTATTGAGAACAATGAAACAACTATAATTTTAGAACAAAAACTTATTGTAAATTGAAATAATCACAGCTGCAGAAGGAGGACTAAAACAAATACCAAAATGGGAACAGTAAATGCTCACTATTTGAAATCATTTTGTCAAAATTTAAACTTGTGTCAAAGACTTAGCTTTCAAATAATGTAGTGAATATGCACTATTCTATGACAAGCTGTAACAAGTTAAAACTTCAAGGATCAGAAACTAGTCATGCTTAGGCCAAAATAACATACAGTTGAGACGCAAATTAGAACTCCTTATAGGTTGAGGAATATACATGGATCCTATGACAGTTAGAGACAAGAACTGAAACAGTCACACAACAGACTAGCATTTTTCTAACCAGAACAAAGTAAGAACAGGCCAGTCATTTTTATTGTGAATTAAATCATTTTTAGATATGCTGAAAAGAGACAGATAGGCCCGACAAACTATATTCAAGAAAGAAGAGTGCAGATATGGAACCATTCCTTATTTTAAGGTAATCTTGACACATGATGAACATGGTATCGAACTCTCAAGCAATAAAACTTAATTTCTGACTCATATGAGTGGAAGCAACATTTCCAAGAAGAGAAAAGTGCAGACTAACATCTCAATGGGCAATGATAATGACCACATCATATAACTAGACTGATAAATATCCTCCAGCAAATAGGGAAACTCCATAAGAAAAAGCCAAATGTATAGATATTAGTATGAAAATCTGGAATTTGACACTCATGAATTCAATGTGAACAATTGCAACCTAAAGACTTGAACTTTTTTAAGAAAACACGAGGCAGCAGGATCATGATGTGAAGAAGTAAATAGACATGAAACCATACTTCTTGTTTACTAAACAAGCCCAAGTGACAGACTAGATGTAGTTCGAAATAACAGAGATTAAAGATGAGATTTAAACATTTTGAGCTCGCACAAAATCAAGGAAAAAAGACACAAAGAAGGCCAGGGAAAACTTGAACCCAAGGCTCTAGGTTCACAACAATCGAGAGAAGACTTAGAAATAAAGCAAATACATTATAGTGAGCTGCCTAACAATTTCACAATTAAAACAAGGAGGAACACACTTGAATTTAAACAAAATTGAAATTTCAGTGATCAACCAGATAAACATCACTTAAGTAACATCACAACAACTTTGATTTGAATTAACGTTAAAATCTATACGACGACAACAACCAACTATCCCGTAGAGCCAGTTACACTTAAACACTGAATACCAGTGTCTAAATCTCTAATTGACTCAAATAATACGGAACAATCAACAATGAAACAAAAGTTCCAGCACAACAATCAACAATTTCAAACAGGATACTCAACTTTCACTGGAAGTAAAGCATAATATGTGAGAGCTATTACCTTTTCCGGGGCAGTGATACCAGGACGACGAACTTGAGGGAGTTTCTTTACCACCAAAGAGTCCTCTATATCCTTTTTAATTTCAACAATTTTGACTTCGGAGTTATACGGGCATTTCCGAAATTAGCTTAGGTATTGAAGTGGGGGTTTTAGTGTTGTTGCTCTGTTTTTCGAGATGGTTTTCTTTCTTTTTTTTTCTTTTTTTCTCTGTCCGTCCCTCTGTTCTTCTTCCTCGAAGAAAATTAGCTATATAGGAGGATTTTTAGATTTTTCATTGGCAAGAAATAGGGAAAAGGGGAAGGGAATCGGGAAGTGGAAAAAGGGTTTGGGGAGAGGGAAAAACGATCTGGGAAAAGGGAATGTGCCGGGGAAAGGGAGAGGTTTTGGGAAAGGGAGAAGGTGCCGGGGGAAGGGGAAAGGGTTTTGGGGAAAGGGGAGCGGCGCGGCGTTAGGGTTGGGGAAAGGGAAAAATCGTGAAGAAGAAAGAAAGAAAAGGAATTGGGGTATATTGGTGAATTAGGGGCGCGTGTACCACACACGCCTGGATTTTAGATTAATAGTTTTTTTTTGGTTTAGAATTGTTAAAAATAAAATAAAGCTCGATGATTAATTTGACACCATGGAGGGTAAAAATTGGGTGTCAACAACTTTCCCTTTCTTTGGGTGCGATCGATGAAAGAGATCGTGGACAAAGAAACTTGACTAACTCGACTTTTAGCCGACAACACTGGCTTTAAGAAATTATGGCTGAGCCCTGGTCTTAGGTTTCCTACATATCTCAGGTTGCATGAGAATTCAGGCCACTTGTAGTTCAAAACGCTTGATTTTACGCACAAATTTAAAAGAAATCAAAAGCTATCCCAATGTTGAACTATAGAGAGATTGGAATGCTTGAGAATGAAATTTTAGGAGCGATGTTGGAATGTAGCCGAGTTTTCAAAATTGAGCTAGCCTACGTATCCTTGGATTAAGGAATCAGGCTGCTTGTAGTTCGACTCTATTGGTTGAAGAGGAAATTCCTTATTTGGAGATGACCTCTAATTCAGGATGAGTGACAAACAAATTGAATTTTGAAAATGAGGCTTGCAACCTCTTAAACATAAATGTGGTGTACTTCACACCCATGCCTTCTGACAGGGGTGTGGTTAGATGGTGGTAGTAGTTGCTTTTCAGCTCGTGTCCGAAAGGTTTGACGCCCCTTTTAAGACTATGTCCCAGTTCGCTGCTAAGAAAAAGTTTCACGTTGTGCTGCGTCCTACTTGATGACGTCCACACCTGTGGTTTGTTTTGAGATTTCATCCTTTCGGATGCTCTCGACATTTCTGAATAAGAGTGTTAGTAAACATAATTTGAACAAGAAACATCATCTTTTACCCCATTCGATATTTATCCTTCTCCTTTCGATGTGATAGGCTATGAGTCGATGTCGATAGCCTTATTTGTAATAAATGGCTCTCTCGGCAAATAAATACGAAAATGGCCCTTTTGGCGGTAAATAATGAAATAGCCCTCTCGGCAATTCAAGAAGTAATACCCCTTTTGGCAATAAAATGATGCCTTCTCAGCAATAAATGATGCCTTCTCGGCAAATGAATGTAATGCCTTCTTGGCAATAAATGATGCCTTATCGGCAAATGAATATGAGATGGCCCTCTTGGCGAATGAATGTGAAATGGCCCTCTTGGCGATAAGTGATGAAATGGCCCTTTCGGCAAATGAATGTAATGCCTTCTTGGCAATAAATGATGTAATGCCTTCTTGGCAATAAATTATGCCTTCTCGGCAATAAATGATGCTTCTCGGCAATAAATGATGAAATGGCCCTCTTGGCAAATGAATTTGAAATGGACCTCTTGGCGATAAATGATGAAATGGGCCTTTCGGCAAATGAATGTAATGCCTTCTTGGCAATAAATGATGCCTTCTCGACAAATGAATATGAGATGACCCTCTCAGCAAATGAATATGAAATGGATCTCTTGGCAGTGAATGACGAAATGGCCTTCTCGGCAAATGAATGATGAAACGACCCTCTCGGCAAATGAATGATGAAATGACCCTCTCGGCAAATAAATATGAAAATGGCCCCTTTGGCGGTGAATAATGAAATGGCCCTCTCGACAATTAAATGATGAAATGGCCATCTTGGCAAATGAATGATGAAATGGTCCTCTCGGCAAATGAATGATGAAATGGCCCTCTCGGCAAATAAATATGAAAATGGCCCTTTTTGCGGTGAATAATGAAATGGCCCTCTTGGCAATTTAATGATGAAATGACTTTCTTGACAAATGAATGATGAAATGATCCTCTCGGCAAATGAATGATGAAATGACCCTCTCGGCCAATAAATACGAAAATGGCCCTTTTGCGGTGAATAATGAAATGGCCCTCTCGGCAATTAAAGAAGTAATGCCCTTTCGGCAATTAAAGAAGTAATGCTCTTTCGGCAATAAAATGATGCCTTCTCGGCAATTTTTCCTCTGTCGTTCTCTTTGCGAAAATTTTCTATTTGTGTCACAGCTATTCTCTCATAGATGAGACCTGCAAGAAAATGTTCCTGCATCTACAAAAAATTGTTAGTTTTAAAGACAAATTGATCTGTGTTGATTCTTCGGTCGTCTGTTCTTCATCTTGCCCTCGATGAACCGCTTTGATTCCCCATACTGGTAGACAAAAAGGTAGAAAATATATGCATTTTGACGAAATATTTAACATATTTGAAAAAAACATTATTTAGTAAAAGAGCTTTTTTTAGGAAAAATTATTGCCAATTGTCATGTCACGTAAAGCCTATATGGACAATTTCGGCTACAAATTCTTTGACATGTCAAATTTGTAACGATCTCTAGCAAAATTTTGAGGGCAACCTCAAAATTTGTCAAGTTTGCTGTCAAAGATTGTCAACTAATCGAAAGCACCTTGAGAATTTTTGAGATCTTTCTCAAAAATTCTGTCTCAGTTGAAGTTTCATTGCGCTCCAAACTTCAATTAGTTGTAGAAGACTTTTCGCATTCAGAATTTTTGAATTCCTTTCAAAAATTCTGTCCCAGTTTCTTTTCTAGGAATATGACTGAGCCATTGTGGCGCATACGTATCCCGTTGGGGCAGGTTTCAGGTCAAACATAGTTCCTCCCTTGGGATTAGAGAAAAATACAAACTTTGAATGAGAAAAATGACCGAGGCCGACATAGGCCGCCTACGTATCTCATTCTTGAGAATTCAGGTCAAATGTAGTTCCCCCTCTCGAGATTAGAGAAAAATACAAATTTTGAATAAGAAAATGATCGAGGCCGACATAGGCCGCCTACGTATTTCATTCTTGAGAAGTCAGGTCAAACGTAGCTCATTACAAAAAATACGACAAGAAAAAGCTAAATCGCAATTACAAAAGTGAAAAGAAAGTAAGTACGAACTCTAAGTCTTTAAACATAATATCTTTTGACCGCGTCTGAGTTGATTGGTTTCGACCACTCCTGGCCATCCATTTCTGCCAAAATTAATGCTCCTCCTGATAATACTCTGTGAACCACGTACATGCCTTGCCAATTAGGCGCAAACTTTCTTTTGTATTCATCCTGGCAAGGAAAGATACGTTTGAGCACCAACTGTCCTACTTTGAACATTCAAGGCCTTATTCTCTTGTTGAAGGGACGAATCATCCTTTGTTGGTATAATTGACCATGGCAAACGGCTGTCAGCCTCTTTTCATCAATCAAAGCCAAATGCTTGATCCAGTTACGAACCCAGTCAGCGTCGCTCAGCTCGGCCTCTTGAATGACCCTTAATGATGGTATCCACTTCAGCTGGTATTACCACTTCCGTTTCGCATACCAACAGGTACGGAGTTGCCCCAATGGATGTCCTGACTGTTGTGCGATATCCCAACAAAGCATAAGGCAGCATTTCATGCCATTCACGGTGTCTGTCAATCATTTTTCTTAAAATCCTCTTGATGTTTTTGTTGGCGGCCTCTACAACTCCATTCATTTGAGGTCGATACGCTGTCGAATTTTGATGATTGATCTGGAACTGCTCGCATATCTCTTTCATCAAGTTACTGTTGAGATTCGATCCGTTATCAGTGACAATGGAGTCTGGTATCCCAAATCGACATATCAAGTTATAGCACACAAAATCAACTACTACTTTCTTTGTCACCGACTTGTAGGAGACTGCCTCTACCTATTTAGTGAAATAGTCAATAGCAACCAGAATAAATCTATGTCCATTAGAAGCAGCCGGCTCTATCGGATCGATCACATCCATGCCCTAAGCTACAAACGGCCAAGGATAACTCATAGCTTTGAGTTCGTGAGGAGGAACACGAATCAAATCACTATGTATCTGACACCGGTGACACTTCTGTACGAACTTACAACAATCATGTTCCATGGTCATACAAAAGTAACCAACACGGAGGATTTTCTTCGCTAAGGTGAGTCCGTTCATATGAGTACCGCAAATCCCAGCATGTACCTGCTCCACGAGCTTCATGGCTTTCGCCATATCAACACATTGGAGAAGACCTAAATCTGGAGTCCTCCTATAAAGGATTTTCCCACTCGGGAAGAAATTGTTTGCTTTCCGATGTATGGCCCTCTTCTGATCGGAGGTAGCACCTTCTAGATAGGTCCCCATTTCTAGATACTTCTTTATATCGAAATACCAAGGTTTTCCCTCTGGTTATTCCTCAATATGCAAGCAGTGGGCAGGTTGTTCCCTCAAAACTATCTCCAAAGGATTGATATATGCCATGTCTGGATGTTGGATCATCGAGGAAATAGTCGTAAGAGCATCGGCGAACTCATTCTGTATCCTTGGTGTGTGCTTGAACTTAATTTTTCTAAACCATCTATATAAATTCTGTACCAGGTGCACATATGGTATGATCTTCGGATTTTTCACAACTCATTCTCCTTGAACCTGGTGAATCAATAAATTCGAGTCTCCAATGACTAGCAGTTCCTAAACATTCATGTCATGGCCATCCTCAATCCAAAATACAAGCCTCGTATTCAGCCATGTTGTTAGTACATCGAAATCGCAGTTTTGCGGAAATCGCAGTTTTGCGGCCATCGGGTGATGCTGCCCGAATTCTGATATCAATACTGCTCCAATGTCACTACCTTGGTGATTCACAGCTCCGTCAAAGAACAGTCGCCAACCTAGATATACTTCGAAGATGTCTTCACCTGCGAACAATATCTCCTCATCAGGAAAGTAAGTTTTGAGAGGTTCATAATCATCACCCACAGGGTTTTCCGCAAGATGATCTGCTAAAGCCTGTGCCTTGACTGCCTTCTGAGTGACGTACGCAATGTCGAACTCACTAAATAGCATTTGCCATTTGGCCAATTTTCCTGTTGGCATCGCCTTCTGAAAGATATATTTTAACAGATCTACCTTTGAGATGAGGTATGTAGTGTAAGAAGACAAGTAATGCCTCAATTTTTGAGCAACCCACGTCAAAGCACAACACGTGTTTTCCAAACATGTATATCGAGACTCGTATGGGGTGAACTTCTTGCTCAAATAGTAAATGGCCCATTCTTTCTTTCGAGTTTCATCTTGCTATCCCAACATACATCCAAACGCATATTCATAAACCGATAAATATAACAGCAGTGGACTCCCTTCTCGTGGAGGTACCAGTACTGGCGGGTTGGACAAATAACTCTTGATAGTATCAAAAGCAGTCTGGCATTCCTCATTCCATCTTGTCACTGCATCTTTTTTCAACATTTTGAAGATATGCTCGCAAAATCAATGTGGATTGGGCTATGAACCGGCTGATGTAATTCAATCTCCCCAAGAAACTCATGACTTCTTTCTTCGTCCTTGGTAGAGGTAAATCCTGGATGGCCTTGATTTTGGAAGGGTCAAGCTCAATTCCTCTTCGGTTGACTATAAATCCCAATAATTTGCCAGCAGGTATCCCGAAAGCACATTTGGCTGGATTCAACTTCAGGTTGTATAAGCGCAGGCAATCAAAGAACTTTCTCAAATGAGCCAAGTGATCTGAACTCTCACGGGACTTGATGATGACATCATCCACGTACACCTCAATCTCCTTATGAATCATGTCATGAAAAAGAGCTGTCATAGCTCTCATGTAAGTAGCTCCCACATTTTTTAGGCCAAATGGCATTACCCGATAGTGGTATACACTCCACGGTGTGATAAAAGCTGTCTTTTCTGCATCCTCTTCATCCAATAAAATTTGATGATATCCTGCAAAATAATCCACAAATGATTGCATCTCATGTTTAGCGCAATTTTCAATGAGAATGTGTATGTTTGACAATGGAAAATCATCTTTGGGACTAGCTTTATTGAGATCTCTATAATCGACACAGATCCAGTTTTTTACATCTTTCTTCGGTATTGGGACAATGTTGGCCAACCAAGTAGGATACCGTGTTACCTCTACTACCTTGGATTGTATCTGCTTTGTAACTTCCTCCTTAATTTTCAGACTCAAATCTGGCTTAAATTTTTGAGCTTTCTGTTTCACTGGACTGAACTCTGGACTGATTGGCAATTTATGAGAGACAATATCAGTACTAAGTCCTGGCATATCCTTATAGGACCAAGCAAACACATCTACGTACTCCCTGAGTAGACTAGTGAATTCTCCTTTCTGGGCATCATTTAAATAGACACTGATTCTGGTCTCCCTAACACATTCTTTAGTTCCAAGATTTACTACCACAGTCTCGTCCAAATTTGGCTTATCTCGATTTTCGAACTCTCTCAAATCTTGGGCAATATGTTCAGAAATTAGAGTTCTTTCATCATGTCCTTTGACCTCATTATCATATGCCTCATCTTGTTCATTCAGTGTTTGACATGACATGATATTGGCGGGTTTAAAATTATTTGAACTGTACCATAAATAAACATAATTACATAGAAAGTAATTAATTTTGATAAAATGAAAGTGCAAATTGAAATAAACGGAGGCTTTTAATTAAAACAGAATTGCAATTTTAGCTATAACCAAAGGTCAATACGTCTTTTAAGGAGTTTACAAAGTCATACATAAATGAAAGCAACGTCACGAGCCTCTGCTGAACTAACAACTGTTTCAAAAACGAGTAAAACAATTATTTGTCTACCAAGACAAGTAGGAAATCAATAGCGAGGTAGGGGCTTCTCCTGACTCTTGGTCCTCTGGTTCCATGCCTCGAACACTTGGCATCTGGCTTGTCTCGTCATCATCAATTGTGTCAACTTCCTTGAATAAGTCCCAGATCCCTCCCCCAGGATCATCGTCGTTTTGGCACTCTTGAATCGGAAAGGATTGATACAAATATGGCATTGGTCGAGCCAAGGTTTGATCATTTTCCTGCCTCTGCATCCCCGACTCATCTTCTTCTGAAACAGTGTATCCTAAACCAAATTTTGACTACTTCGCCAACAACAGAATAGGCTCAGTAATGCCCTGTAAATGTATCCCTAATCCAAAGCCGGGTTCAAACCCATTCCTTAACATTACCATAGCTATCATCTTGTATACTACAGGCATAGGAGGTCCTGGTGTCTGGTCACCTTCTGTGGCATTCACTATTTCCGTGGTATGAAAATCTAATCCCCTGGCGATATCATGGACAATAGGTGCGTAAATATTTGAATGTCTTCCGCCACCATAAATGATTACCTCCTGTTTATTTCAAATGAATTTCACTATTTAATGGAGGGTGGAAGGTACTGCTCTTGCCATGTGGATCCAAGGTCTACCTAGCAACACGTTGTAGCTGGCAACTATATCCATTGCTTGGAACTCGACACCAAATTCCGCAGTCCCCAAACAAATCGTCAGATTTACCGCCCCCATTGTATTTCTTCTACTGCCATCAAATGCTCTTACACAAACCTGACTTTGGTGAATTTTTCCCATATCATAGTTCAACTGCTCAAGGGTGGATAGGGGGCAAATATTCAATCCAGATCCATCATCAATTAGGATGCGATTCAAGACCATTCCCCGGCATTTGATTGTGACATGAAGTGGCTTGTTATGCATCACCCCCTCGAATGACAATCCGTCATCACCAAAACTAATGCGATGTTCTCGAGTAACTTGGCATATCATTGCTATCAAGTTATCACTATTTGTTCCAACCGGTACATAGACGTTGTCAAGTGCCCCCATAAGTGCCTGTCTATGACGTTGCGAGTTCATTAACAGAGTCCACACAGAAATCTGATCAGGTACCTTTCCTAAGTACTTCTTGACAGGATAGTCTTGTGGCTGCATCCTTCTCCAAAATTCCTCTGCTTCTGCTTCACTTATATATCGTGGAGCTTTCTTACTTGCTTCCCGAGCTTCTCTAATTGTACCATAAACCTAGATCTCCAACTTTATTTTAGGGAGTTCTTTAGGCGTTAAGGCATTAGAATCTCCACTTTTGGCTTCTCCGTGATGCTCAAGGATGCCACACTCTTTTCTAAACCCGTTGTGTACTCTGGTATTATCTTCTTGGACTCCCACCAATCCTCCTCCGTTTCGATCATACTGGCGGTATTCCTTTCATGATCAAGAAAAGGGTTTTTGTTGACATTGGGATTAACAGTGCGAAGAACAACTATGTCCTCATCAATCAGATCTTGAATTTTATGTTTCAGACTTATACAAGATTCAGTATCGTGTCCAGCGCTATTGGAGTGGTATACATAAATCTGATCCCTTCTGTAGAAACGAGAGTTAGTATCTGCGGCTTATGGTGGAATAGGTTGGATTAAACCTGCAGCCAACAACCTTTCAAACAGTTTCGTTCGACTCTCGACAAGAGGAGTAAACACCCTAGGGTTTTTTGGATTATGGGAGTTGTTGTTATTTTGTGGAGGTGGAGGTACCTGATTGTAATCGGGGTGATTGCGACGAGGGGGTGTAGATATTTGGACTCCTGGATGTGGCAGTGTTCGATGGTTTGCTCACGGGGTTTGGAAATTTGGACTTGGGTAGCTAGTAGAAGGATTCGAATAATTTGGTTGTATATGGGAGCAATTTGGTGCAGGAGATTGGTAGTTTGGGGTGAGGGATAATATTCTGGCTGGGCACCAAAGTCGGGGGTTGGTTGTTGATGGGTTTGAGGGGTGGACCTTTCAAGGTGGCTTCTAGGGGCTTTCCTCGTGTCCCGTATGCTGGAAACGGTTGACACATCCTCTTTCCTCTTTCTCAACGTCCCGGATGTTCCTACTGAAGCTACAATGCGGCCGATCTTGCCTGTCTTCAACCCATCCTCAATGTGTTCCACGACCTTCACTATGTCTGCGAACTTCACTCCCACGAGCAAAATCATTCTGCCATAGAATTCTGGCTCCTGTGAGCGCACAAATGCTTCTATAACCTCTTTTTCAGACATGGGAGGTTGTACTCTAGCAGCATTCTTCCTCCACCTATATGCATATTCCCAGTAGCTCTCTGTTTATTTTTTCTTAATCCTTTCCAACGAATAGCGATCTGGCACAATTTCAACATTGTAAGCAAAATGTTCAATAAAGTCTTTGGCCATGGCACCCCAGCTGGACCATCTATTTACTTCCTAGGAGGTGAACCATAATAGAGCCTCTCCACTTAGACTTCTGCTAAAAAGTCGCATCAGCAGCGCTTCGTTCTTCCCAACTCCCACTAACTGGTCGCAGTATGCCCTCAAATGAGCCAAGGGATTCCCACTCCCGTTGAAAGTATCAAACTTCAGAACTTTGAACCCTTCTGGCAGGTTCAAATCTGGGTGAATGCATAAGTCCTCATAGGCAAGGCCCACAATGTCTGGTGCATAGTGAAATTTTTTCATAGATCTAGCGACCTCTTCTTCGATATCCAACTTAGCTGTCTCTTGTTTGGCCTTCTCTTATTTTTCCCTCTCCTCAGAATGGTCAATGTCGGAATAAATGGCATTAGGATTTTGTGGATTTGAGGGAACTGGAATATGGAAAGAAATTTTAGGAGGTGGACTTTGTGTTGTGAGTGGGTTACATTGGTTCGAGGGTTGATTTTCAGGGTGATTCATCTGGTGGTGAGTAGTATAGGCTATTTGGGAGGATATGCCAATTTGTGTAGTATTTGGGTTATTGGGAAAGAGTGGTGCTGTGGGATAAGGGTCGGAAGGTCCTGAGTCATTGATGACGGGAGAAGTTTATACAAGAGAGATGGGGGTAGGCTGATGAGGAGAGGGGAAATGCAGTGAGGGTCTCCCATCGTCTAGAGAGGGAATACTAGAGGCGATAGCCAAGTTCGCCAAATCTTGAGCTTTTTTTACTTCTACTTTCATTTCCACTCTCATGTCTGCAATTTGTTACATTAATTGTTGAATCAGCTGGTTCTGTTGCATGGTAGCAGGGTCTGTAATAGTGATCTCTGTTAGGCTTGTGTCATTATTGTGGTTTGCCATTTTGCCTTTTGATTGACTTTGATCAGGGAAGGGATATTTATAGGCTTTGGATCTAGTGAAGTAAAAATGATCAGCCAGTTTATCAACACAGATTTATTTTAAATTACCTGCAAGGAAGATTACTCAAAACAATCACGTTAGTTTTTTCAAATTAGAAAGTAACTCATGTATATCAATAGGCACACAATTCTCAAAAGTAAACCAGCTCACGATTTCATAATAACATAATCATGCCAACAGTTATAACAAGTATCACAAAGCAGTTATCGCGTATCCTAAATGCAGGTGACCCTTTTTATGCCAAGGGTAGGCCTATCGAATTAAAGGATGTGTATTGATTTAAAAACAACTCATTACCCCAATGTGTTTCTTTTCCCCAAAATTCATCAAAACGTTTAGAAACAAATACAAATCCTAACATTTTAAAGACGAAAATACTAAATCAATCCCATGCAGGGGACAACTGACAAAAATAAAAAGTTAAAATGCAATCAAGCTGAAAGTACAAAGGAAAATTAATCCCACGCAGGGGACGATAGAAGATCCTAAACTGCTTCTATTTTCTCGGTGATCTTTGCCCTTTTTGTTGTTTCCACTTCATGCCACATGAAGTACCTGTCTTCCCACAAATAGTCTTCTGCCAACTGAGCTTTTTGTGCCGCATCACTGGTTTCTCCTATAATCTGAACTTGCTGCCCCATACGGTTATCTAACTCAATTATACATTGTCTTGCTTTGTCAAGCTCCTACCTAAGCTGTTCTATAACCTGAGCATCCTTCGAGTGTTGATGATATTTCGAGTATTTCTCTTGACAAGGTACATTCTGATAAGGCTTGATTATTCTAGTCACTTGTAACCATTTCTTATACTCATCACTGCACTCGGCGTTAAAGCTATTAAAAACTTTATCCACCGCTGCACTCCTAGTTTTCCATTCTCGAAGCATCATCCTAGCAAAGGATACGCGACCGTCCTCGTGGTCTGTTGCAAATTTCTCCATACATCCTTTCTGAGGAATGTCTTGCTTACGACCTAACTGTCTGAGAACTCGACCGGGAGCATATGGTCGGGTGTCCCTAAGCCCGGACGGTACTAAGAAAGAAAGATTTCTACTCCGAATTATGATGTCATCTACTGCAACATCCTCAATGGTCCATTGTATATCTCCTTCTCACAACCCATTTAGTATTGGCATCCAAAATCGTTGTCCTTTTTCGGCTTTGAAATGATTGAAATGTAACCACCAACTGTGCGAAGCGAATTGATCATTTTGAACCTTTGGATCCGGTTCAATAGGGTTGTGGACCTTAAGTAAGTGTTTCATCATCCACCATTGGAGTATCAGGTTGCAACCTTGGAAGAAACAGTTCCCCTTTTGACATTTATCTAAAGATCTGTAAATATCAACAAGAATTAAAGGTGCAAGGGTGTAATACTCAATTGATGATTCATACTTGACCCCAAAGAAGATGGTATGAGTGACCATTATCATGCTCAGATGAATGGCGTGCTCCGAATTTTGAGGAAAGACCATGGTCCCCAACAAGCATACCATGAAAACAAAAGGTCGTTTCTCTTCTCATGCCTGTTCAGAAGTAAATTCTTTTTTATACTTCTCGTGGCCACAAACGGGTCCGAATCAGGAGTATGATTTTTGAAGCGGTACATTTGGTCCTTTTATCCATTTGATGTCGACAGAAAATAATGCTTCCTTGATTTTTTTCGGATCCCATATTTTAGAAATTAGTATGTTTTTATCTGGTTTAGATTTTCTTTTGTGGCACATGCCTATACTTTCGTAGCTTGCTAACATTTCTTCGAGAGTAGGAGTTAATTCAACATTTCCAAAACGAAATATCATATAATTTTTATCCCAAAATTTAATCATTGCCCTAATCAAATCTGGCCAAGCTTCCATTTCCATTAGAGAAGGGAAATAGCTTATGTGTTTTTGAACCTCTCTTTTGTCGTAATCACTCATTCTTGCCCACCATATTTTGAGAGAGAGAGATGAGGTCGGGTCACCATTTTAGTTGCCGAGGACTCATTTTCTTGAACCATCCTGCAAGAGAAAAAAAATTTATAAGTTAAATTTCCCTCCACACCCTGGTGATAGTAAGTTATTTGAATCGATACACATCCTTCAATTAAAACATATAAGTATGATCGTCTTATTGGCCATGGGCCAAATAGACTTAGGGTGGTTTTTCTAATGGGTTCAACACACCTCACGTGTTGAGTCGTCCTAGGCCAATGCTTAGATCGTAGGGATTTGGTTTCGCTCTATCCTAGGTATCTAAATTGGGTTTTGAATTGACCGGGTACCCAAGCGGACAACCTGAGTTGGAAATCATGGCAAGCATTGGACGAACCAACAATCTTGCCACTTATTTCGAAAAGGGTTGAATATTTGGAAATCTGGCTGCGGGATCGCAAAAACCATCTTTCTAAATACACAGAAAAAAATAAAAAAATGGAAATGCCATGGAATGCAATGACAGTTTAATATCAAATTTAAACAGATAAAGCAAATAATACAATATAAGACCAAATAGTTAGTCAAACAATATAATCTAATGGTTAGAACCTAATTCCCCAGCAGAGTCGCCATTTCTGTTATACCGAAAAATGACTTTTGCTTTGAAAAAAAATCAAAAATAAAAAATTAATTTCAACTCAATTAATTTGAGTGAAATCAATTCTTGAAATTCGAAAAAAAAAGAGTCGCCACCTAATTTTAAGGATAATTAGGAAACCCAAAATATTTAAAAAGACCTAACAGAAAAATCTTTTTAAATCCAAAGAAAGGGTTCGCGTTCACATTTTCACCGCGAGAAGGTTTTACGCACTTGAAATGGCCGCTAAATACGGTTATCCGACGATTATGAAATTTGACTAATTTTTAGACAACTCGATTTGTCTTGAGAAAAGTTGACTGTTTTTGAAATTGGTTGATTTTTTCAGATAGAAGCCAATACTTAAAAAGAAATTTTTATTAAGTTTTAAAAGGGGACTATATTTGAAAAGATTTAACCAGATTGAATATGACTAAAAGGTTTTAGCTAAAAATTAAACTAAATTATATCTTTTATCTTTCCTTATATCAATTTATTTATTTTGTATAAATAATTTTACTCTTTATGCCAAAATTTTTCCTTTCTTTAAATAGAACAAAACGAAACATAACATAAATGTCTTTGGCGTCGTGGAATTCAATTAGATTAAAACCAAGTAAGAAGTGTTAGAGTTAGACAAATATCACAAGCGTATAAATATACAATAAATCCAAAATAAATAATATTGGGCTTGACAAGCCCAACTCTTCGAACACCTGTCCTATTTCTATATGTTTTGGGTCTGCCAAGCCCATTAAATACCTCGGCTGTTGATCTTGCTAAATGGGATTGTGGCCCACATCATGTGATATACACTCAGTGTATATCAACAGTTTGTTGAGGTATATCAAGGTATATAGGCTGATTTTATGCCTCCGAAACCGGTATTTCAGCTTCTTTCTCTTGAGGATTGGGGCTGACTTGGGGAGGAGGAGGGTTTGGGCCTCCGTGGCCTGAAGAAATGAAGGATGAGGAGTCCAAAATGACTCGACCATCATTCATGCGAAAAAATGAAATTAACGATTAGTGAGCGACTCTAAAATAATATTAACAACATAAAGGGACTATACTTCTCATAAGACAAAATGAAAAGTAAAGCAATAGCGGGACAAAACACAAGACCATAACAATCTTCCAAAATTGAACTACTAATTATCATACAGTAGTGGAGGGAGACCAATGAGAATCTTCACAGAAGTAAAAATACCGATCCAAGTAAACAAAAACCAAACGATTCAAGTATCATACCAATAGATCATGTTCATGATTGTAGCTTAAAGTCATGAAACTGACAACGAAAGATGAAAATAACAGGCTGAAACATACATATTAGAAAAGGAAATGAACACATGTTAAATCTTCAATTTGAAAGGGCTAAACACAGAAAGTATGAGTCACATATCATTTTAGAAGACTTAAAAATCTGGTCACAGGTTACAGTAAAACTAAGACAGTTGGGGTTTAAAACTTGAACACTACAGCATGTACTCAAGAATCAAAATTTTTTCAACACTGGTTCTGGTCTTTGGTTACTTACAGTAGAAAGAAGCGATAATAACAGCAACCTCAGTCAATATACAATAACACACAAGCATATTCCTTTATCCAGACTCAAAAAAGTGTTACTAAACTAAAACCAAGACGTGAAGAGGAAGAAGGGAACTGTTGAGAATAATGAAACATCTATAATTTTACAACAAACACTTATTGTAAATTAAAATAATCACAGCTGCAGAAGGAGGACTAAAATAAATATCAAAATGGGAACAGTAAATGCTCACTGTTTGAAATCATTTTATCAAAATTTAAACTTGTGTCAAAGACTTAGCTTTCAAATCATGTAGTGAATATGCACTATTCTATGACAAGCTGTAACAAGTTAAAATTTCAAGGATCAGAAACTAGTCATGCTTAGGCCAAAATAACATACAGTTGAGATGCAAATTAGAACTCCTTACAGGTTGAGGAATATACATGGATCCTATGACAGCTAGAGACAAGAACTGAAACAGTCACACAACAAACTAGCATTTTTCTGACCAGAACAAAGTAAGAACAGGCTAGTCATTTTTATTGTGAATTAAATCATTTTTAGATATGCTGAAAAGAGACAAATAGGCCCGACAAACTATATTCAAAAAAGAAGAGTGCAGATATGGAACCATTCCCTATTTTAAGGTAATCTTGACACATTATGAACATGGTATCAAACTCTCAAGCAATAAAACTTGATTTCTGACTCATATGAGTGGAAGCAACATTTCCAGGAAGAGCAAAGCGCAGACTAACATCTCAACGGGCAATGATAACGACCACATCATGTAACTAGACTGATAAATATCCTCCAGCAAATAGGCAAACTCCAGAAGAAAAAGCCAAACGTACAGATATTAATATGAAAATCTGGAATTTGACACTCATGAATTCAATTTGATCATTTGCAACTTAAAGACTTGAGCTTTTTTAAGAAAACACGAGGCAGCAGGATCATGACGTGAAGAAGTAAATAGACATAGAACCATACTTCTTGTTTACAGAACAAGCCCAAGTGACAGACTAGATGTAGTTCGAAATAACAGAGATTAAAGATAAGATTTAAACATTTTGAGCTCGAACAAAATCAAGGAGAAAAGAGACAAATAAGGCCAGGGAAAACTTGAACCCAAGGCTCTAGGTTCACAACAATCGAGAGAAGACTTAGAAATAAAGCAAATGCATTATAGTGAGCTACCTAACAATTTCACAATTAAAACAAGGAGGAACACACTTGAATTTAAACAAAATTAAAATTTCAGTGATCAACCAGATAAACATCACTTAAGTAACATCACAGCAACTTTGATTTGAATTAACGTTAAAATCTATACTACAACAACAATAACCAACCATCCCGTAGAGCCAGTTACACTTAAATACTGAATACCAGTATCTAAATCTCTAATCGACTCAAATAATGTGGAACAATCAATAATGAAACAAAAGTTCCAGCATAATAATCAACAATTTCAAACAGGATACTCAACTTTCACTGGAAGTAAAGCATAATACGTGAGTGATATTACCTTTTTCGGGGCAGCGATACCGGGACGACGAACTTGAGGGAGTTTCTTTACCACTAAAGAGTCATCTATATCCTTTTTAATTTCAACAATTTCGACTTCGGAGTTATACGGACATCTTCGAAATTAGCTTAGGTATTGAAGTGGGGGGAGGGGGTTTTAGTGTTGTTGCTCTATTTTTCGAGATGATTTTCTTTCTGTTTTTTTTTCTTTTCTTCTCTGTCCGTCCCTCTGTTTTAATTCCTCGAAGAAAATTAGCTATATAGGAGGATTTTTGAGTTTTTCATTGGCAAGGAATGGGGAAAAGGGGAAGAGAATCGGGAAGTGAAAAAAGGGTTTGGGGAGAGGGAAAAATAATCTGGGAAAAGAGAATGTGCCGGGGAAAGGGAGAAGGTGTCGGGGGAAGGAGAAAGGGTTTTGGGGAAAGGGGAGCGGCGCGGCATTAGGGTTGGGGAAAGGGGAAAATCGTGAAGAAGAAAGAAAGAAAAGGAATTGGGGTATATTGGTGAATTGGGGGCGCGTGTACCACACGCGCCCAGATTTTAGATTAATAATTTTTTTTGGTTTAGAATTGTTAAAAATAAAATAAAGTTCGATGATTAATTTGACATCGTGGAGGGTAAAAATTGGGTGTCAACACTGCTTAACTTATTTAATGTGTCGGATTCACAAATCCACTTGCAAGGTTTGACATGATGAAAACTTATAAGTTTCTCAAAAGGCATATCATCAATCTCTATATCGAGACACGGATTCCCTCAACTAATTTATTATTTCACCAATATATATTATTATCATCCAATCTACCAGGCATATTGACCCATCTGATCAGAATCTCACTTTTTAATAAATCAAAATGATAAATAATATATACAGATCATATTAGTTATATCAGGATTGGGAATATAAGTACATTTAACAGTTTAGAGAATATGTTTTTATTAGTCAGTCTAAAACAACTATTGTAACACCCTAAATTTTTTAAGCTAATACCAAGTCATCCTTCATATGATATAGGATTTTAATTGAGGACTCCTAATTGAGCATAGACGTTAAAGTCAATTTCTTAGTATGGGAATAGAGTTGGAGCTGATAGGAGGTCGTTGTTCTAATATACGACTTTATGAAAGTTAGGTAGAATAATGACTTGTAAGTTATATATATGTGATAGGATCAATTCTTAAGTATTTAAAGTATATTAGGTGTGATTTAGAGTCATAAGGGATCTTTTACATCAAGCCAAG
>JAABOM020126271.1:0-21784 GCA_011800125.2 Solanum clarkiae | reverse complement strand
ACCCATGGTTCCCACAACCCCAAGTTGTGGGTGCTTAGCTACTCATGGCTAAGGCAAAATCAACAAAAATGCAAATACAGGATATTATTGAGAATTTTACCCAAATCAATAAAGATTGAAGGCACCACAAGTTGCAAACCACAAGCTTGATAGATTGACAATAAGTACAAAGCAAGATTTGCAATTCCCAAAATTGGGTTTTCCAAGAGAAGAATGAAGAACTTCCCTAGAACCCTAAAATATTCTTAAGAGAATATTCAAAGGCACATTCAATGTCTCTCTAATGGAATCTTGTTCCCCCTCTCCAAAATAAGACCTAACTTAAAGTATTTATAATAGTTACAAGTTTAAACCCTAAAAATTACATAGAAAAGACAATTGGCAGCTAGTACACCTCACAGGTACGACTCTAGGGTGACCTACGAGTTGTAATCGGGTGATGTATCAGGTTCTTAGAATCTTGGACTCAACTAGTATGACCCATTGGTATGAGTGGTAGCTTGGGCTATAACTTGTATGCTCCTTTCGTAGTCTAGGCCTTCAGTTGTTGATCAAAAGTTTGGGCTCTCTGTTTTCTGCTACGAGTACACCTATACGAGTCATAGTTAGACTTATGACTCGTAGGATGTTCTCGTAGGGTTGACCTCCACTTAGTAGATTACTGATTTTTGGTTTCTGTTTCTTGCTACAATAACACCTTACGACTTGTAGCTTAGGCTACGATTCATAGGTGAACTCGTACGTCCTATGCTTCTGCGAAATCCACTATTTTCCTTCAAAATCATACCAACCTAACTCTTCTGCATGAATAACACAAAAGCACATAAAAACCATAAAAATTTGCATTAAGATCTCACAAAATCCCTTGTCTTAGGCATCAAATGTGCTATATTTTCACAGCACATCTGCCAACTTTTTATCACCTCCGTCTTCTTAGGATCCACCTTAATGCAATCACCCGACACCACTTGCCTTAGAAAAACAACCTCTTTCAACCAAAATTCACACTTTTCATATTTAGTAAATAATTTCTCATTCCTCAAGATTTGCAACACCATCCTCAAGTGCTTCACATGCTCTTCCTTACTCTGGGAATAAATCAATATATCATCAATGAAGACTACCTTAAACATATCAAGGTAGGGTTTAAAGACCCTATTCATGAGATTCATAAATATAGCCAGTACATTAGTCAACACAAAAGACATAACCACAAATTCAAAATGCCCATACCTAGCCTAAAAATTCATCTTGGGAATATCACACTCTCTCACCTTTAGTTGGTGGTATCCATACCGAAGATCAATCTTAAATAAGTGACTAGCCCTTTGTAGTTGGTTAAAAAGTTCATCAATCCTTGGTAGAGTATACTTGTTCTTTATGGTCACCCTATTATGTTACTGATAATCAATGTACATTCTAAGGGAACCATCTTTTTTCTTTGCAAATAACACCAGTGCACCCCAAGGTGACTTGCTAGGCCTTATGACACCCTTTTCCAACAAATCCATCATTTGTTCCTTCAATTCCTTCAATTGCGCTGGGGATATATGGTAAGGGGGAATGAAAACGGGTTGTGTATTGGGAAGGAGGACTATACAAAAGTATATTTCCCTTTCGGGAGGAACACTGGGAAGCATATCCGGAAATATATCAAGAAACACATTGACCACCGGAACCGACTCTATGGGAAGGACTTTAACTCAACATCCTTAACCCTCACAAGATGATGAATGCAACCCTTAGAAATCAACATTTGGGCTTTAAGACAGGAGATGAATCTACCCTTGACCACCATATTACGACTTTCCCACTCTAAGATGGGCTCATTAGAGAATTAGAATTTAATCTTACGAGTTCTACAATCAATAGAAGCATAATATACATGCAACCAATCCATCCCAATAATATTATGAAAATCCACTATATCCAATTAAACAAAATCACATGGCAAGACCTCATGCAATATGAACACGGGACAATTTCTATAGACTCTTTT
Source organism: Solanum clarkiae (assembly GCA_011800125.2). NCBI lineage: Eukaryota > Viridiplantae > Streptophyta > Magnoliopsida > Solanales > Solanaceae > Solanum > Solanum clarkiae. The sequence continues at coordinate 19,785 of JAABOM020126271.1, read as the reverse complement.
AGCAATAATGGACTCACCAATGGGGGTAGACACTTCATAAGGTTGACACAACGACTCAGGACTCACATGAAGCTTTTTGGCAACAAAAGGAGTAATGAAAGAATGAGTGGCACCCGGATCTATCAAAGCATACATATCATAATAACCTTTACCATACTGGTAACAACATCGGGGACCTACTTCACTCCTTGTCTTTCTTGGAGAGCATAGAATCTATTATGTCTTGGAGCACCCCCTTGTTGGCCTACCTTTCCCTTTGACCCGCATTTGCACCTTGGCCTTGAGGATGACCATCTTTACATTTATTTTGAGCAAGAGGAAAATCAACAACCTTGTGACCCACTTCACCATAACCATAAAAAGCATTAGAGTTTCTCAAACATGGGCCACCGTTGTTTCTACCACATTTATAGCACTTAGGATTAGACACTCCACTATTACCACCTTCAAATCTTAGGTTATTATTAGCAATTCTCTTGTTAAGAGCATAAGAAAACCCTTGTCCTTGGAACTTGTGGCCTTGAGGAAATTGGCCATCCTTAGAACCTTCGAAACCACCTTCAAATCGAGCCCTCTTAGACTCCCCATTTCTTCTCTTCCTAAGCTTTTTCCTCTATAGTTTTTCGGCATATGTCATGTGCCGAGACAAATCCATATAACTCACTAGCATGGTAGTATGCCACTCTTCATTAACCAAGTTGGACACTCCTGACATAAATTTTGCATTCTAGCTCTAGAGTCGGCCATCGAATATGGAGCATACTTGGAAAGCTTATTGAACTTGAGGGCATACTCCCTCACACTCATGGAACCTTGCTTGAGGTTCATAAACTCCATCATCTTAGCCTCTCTTGGCTCGATAGGGAAGAACTAATTTAGATAGGTGGCTTTGAACTCCTCTTGGGGAATATCAACATCATATCTCCTCTCTAATCTCTATTGTGTAAACTAAATTTGGGCCAGATCTTTGTGTTTGTAGGCTGCTATCTACGTTTCTCCTCCGAATTGACTGCCATGATAGATAACACCTTATACACCTCATCAATGAACTCTTAGGGATCCTCTTCTGCCTTAGACCCATGGAACTCAGTAGATTCCTTCTTGTGAAATCCCTCACCCATGAGGCTAGAGTGGGAGCATTAGGGGCTTGGGTCCCTTGGATTGTTTGGTTGGTCATAGAATGGGCCATACTATGATGGCATTCTGGAACTCTTCTTGGGTAACCCCTCCATCTTGAGGAACTTGTGGAGCGAGAGGGGTGCTATCGGTTAGGAAGAAATCTTATATTTTTGTCTAAAGCATGATATAGACCATGAAGAAGTGAAACAATTCCTAAAACGCCTCATAGCCTCCTATTCATAGTTGTGGTGCACTTCACAACCATGAGTAAGACTCCTTAATCAATGTGGTGTGTTGGAGTTCTGAGGACCATCTTAGTAACCTAGTTCTTTGATACCAATCTTGTCACGATCCAAGCCTAGGACCAAGACGTGCCACAACAAATGGGGAACCCGGAGGGACCTCAAACAAGCCTCTTAGCATATTACTCACACATTCTTTGTCACAGAAACAAAATAACATCAACAAGATATAATAAAAAGGGAAGCAGGGCTAAGGGAAGTATTTGACAATCACAAAAACATAAAATAGTCAAGCTGATAGCATTTTCATACATAGTATCCAACAACACCTCTACCTTAGAATGGAGCGTGGGCCAAGACACTTCCCGGGATCACCCTCATAGTAATAAGTATTCAACATAAGAAGGAGTCTCAACATAACATGAAATAAGAAGATATTATCCTCAGAATTGAGGACTCACCAAAGCTTTCTTCGAGGACCAAACAAGCCATGAGGAGGATGATCAAAAGGAGCTTGAGTTCCTAAATGGTGATATCATGTAGGCATCAAGTATGTGTTAGTACATTTGAATGTACTAAGTATGTGGGATGCAATGCAACAAGGATATAAGTCATCATATTCAAAATTCATACATTTAAGCAACATATATAATCTTAATATAACATGTATAATTAATGCTTATAATGACTCATTCTTGTAAGACATTTAACTTGAATAATACATAATACATGTGTGAGAAGAGACCTTAACCGACATAGACCAAGCGAGCGACTACTTGGAATCCAAGGCATGTCACCCCTTTGTAAGCTGATTGAGGCATGTTAACCCCTCGACAAGGTATGGTATAGCTAGATGGATCCATTAGTTTAGGAAGGGCAATAAGCATAAGCTTATGATAACATATAGTTTAGAGACTAAAAACTTTATATAAGGACCCCTTGAGTTGAGCCCCCACCTTAAGCCTCAATCAGTGGTAAGTCAAGTCCCACAAAATACTTGAAATAATCATACTTTAATCATAACATAAGTAGCTTGTAAGAGACATATAACATGACTTGCGCAGCTCATAAACATGCTTAACCTCTAGTATTGAGCCTTACTTGAACATGAGAGTAGATCATAGTCATATATGAACCCTTGCCTTAACATGAATCACTCACAAAAGGTAAAATTTTGAAATAGGGCTAAACTTGATACTTGTAACATCATAGGTATCTTTCATAAATGCAATGTATTCTTGAAAGCCCTCAATTATCATAAAGTTACTTGACTTACAAATCATGTAGTAGATCATCAATAACTTGAGAATTCTTGTCATGTCATTTTATCAAATGCATGGTGGGTTCATGATACTTGTTCAAAATCACACAATTCAAGAGTAAAACAAGATGAGTAAACTCAATGCAATTCGACCCACCAGCATGGTATTAAAACCCTTAAGTAGAGTACCTTAAAATCCATCACAAAAGCTCATAATAGTTAATAGTTTCATAGCTCAAAACATTCATAGTGTTAATGGATAAAATCAATTTGTAGAATAAGCTTGTAATAGAAATTTATGCATAATCAATTAACACTTGATAAAACCCCAACATGATTTATGTTCATATTTCATAATAGAAGATACCCATAGGTAATATAACTTCAAACTATGCAATTTTCGTAAAAGTAGAAGGTTGGGCTCCATGGGTAGAAGGACCCATGGATGAAGACCCACATACCTTAAAACTTAAATTCCTGTAAATGAAATTGAAGTAGACTTAGAGCTTGTAATGAGTCCTTGAGTTCCAAAATTGGGCTTGAAATCCTTAGATCTGAATGAGAGAATTGATAGAATGTTAGAGATGTTTTAAAAAGGGTTCCGTGAGCTATAAAGTTCAAAAATTCCTAAGTGTGAATGATTTCATGTTTAAGTAGGCATGGGGCCATGACCCCAATCCCCTTGGACGAAATAAGAAAACAAAGGAAAATGTTACACTAGTTCGCGCCCTAGGCTTGACACTGACCAAACGTGGACTTAAAAATACATAGTGGAGCGCCCTATGTGCGTCGTGCCCTGGGCGCATACAACTATTAGAAATCGTAAAATTAGTCAAAATTATTTTTCACTATGGGTCTTGTAAAATCTGGTTTATACCTATCTCCTACTCAATTTTTTCCCTGCTGAAGAATATGAAGTCAAATTTTTGAAATCATGCACAGATTTTGAGGTATATTGAAATTACGATTATGGGAAATACCAAAGCACATGAGAGGTATTTCAGGTCAAGTACAAGGCGCCCGAAGGACCAACTGGTTCTATGCTCTTCTTGGTCGCCAAGAAGGTCGAAGAAGCTCCAGACGTGGTCACCAATATGTTAAAAGTCTTTTTATTATGATGTATACACACTTTTAGATCTGGTAGCAAATTTGTATTTTGTAACCCCATCCCTTTCTTGTACATTTCATGCATGTCCTAATGTCCGCCATGAGACCTATTAGGTGAGTAAGGACGCAAGCCAGTTCATCATAGCCTGAAGAGTTTATAAAAGTTATCCAATTTCTATCTTACAGAAAGTTATTCAATGTGACTTAGTGAGCTTTCCATGGGAGACTTTTATATGATTCTAGAGATAGATTGATTGCATGCTTCTTATGCTTCCATTGACTATAGAACCCGTAGGTTTAAGTGCCAATTCACTAATGAGCCGTTTCATGAATGGGAGGGTAGCAACTCTTCATGTAGAGGTTGGTTTATTTCTTTCATAAAGGCCTGAACATGATTTTCAAGGGGTGCATCTACCATTTAGTGAGGGTCAAGTGTGTCTCTTCCGAAGTTCCTTCCCATGAGTCGGTCTCTGTGTTAAATGAGTTCCCTGATATCTTTCCAAAGGAGTTACCAGGTGTTCCTCCAGAAAGGGAGATAGACTTTGGTATAGACCTCTTACCCGATACTTATCCTATCTTAATCCCTCTTTATAGAATGGCTCCCACAGAGTTGAAGGAGTGAAAGGAGCAACTAAAGGATTTTGTTGGAGAAAGGTTTCACTAGACCTAGTCAGTTTCCATCGGCTGCGCCAGTGTTATTTGTAAGAAAGATGGACGGGTTGCTCCATAGGTGCATTGACTATTGACAACTCAATAATGTCACTGTTAAAAATAAGTATCCCCTTTCAATAATAGATGATTTGTGTCACGACCCAAGCCTAGGGACTAGACATGACACGGTGCAAGGGGAACCCGAAGGGACCATAAGCAAGCCTCTTAGAACATCATTACAAATCCTTGGTCATGGAAGTAATAATGCAATAAATCATGAGATAATAAATTGGGAAAACTAGGGCCAAGGAAACACTTTAATATGATAGACATTAAGAAAAATAGAGTTAAGGCTCTTAGCATAGATACATAACATGTCCAACAAACACCTCTAAGACATAGATAAGAGCGAGGCACAAGACAAAGTAACCGGGCTCACCCTCATAGTCAAGTAGAACATAAAGAAGAGTGTGTTAATACATAATAAGAACAACATAGACTAAGGTCCCCGAAGTGGAGGACTGACCAACTAGCTTGGGTAGTACCAAACTAGCCACGCGAAGGAGGATGATTAACTTGAGCACCGGTTCCTACATGGTGATATCATGTAGGAAAGGTTATGTATTAGTATATTTGAATATTCTAAGTATGTAGGATACAATGCAACAAGAAATAAGCATCATAGTCAAAATGCATAACAATTGGCAATAGGCATAATATAACAATATGACATGTATGATCAATGCATAAGTAAAACATGCTTAATTAACTCATGCACATATATGATATCGTATGTGTAGAAGAGATCAAGCTAGATTTCCAAATTACAAACCCCTTGGTAGGTTGGTGATGGTCTCACCCCATCACCCTGGTGGTGTGGTACAAACCCTTGACATGGTTGATGATAATTTAACCTTCTAGTGGAAAAGTACAAACCCCTCACATGGTTGATGAGTACAAGCCCCACCTTAGTTATCAAGGTACAAACCCCTCGACAAGGTTATCCGGGGTTCTTAGTCCCCCAGATCATACATGGTCTAATGAAACACTTTATATAGATTATATCTTATAGATAAGCTTCTTTCATCATACTAACATCAATCATATCATATCTCATCCTTTGGACCTTCAATTCCCCTAGAAACCACTTCCGGACATTTTATCAAACACTTAGATGGTGTGTAATGCTAGTATAAAATCATGAAATATAGAGATGCTATCATGCAAGAAAATCCATTGTAAAACCTCAATCAACACATTGCAACACCCTCAAGAAACGTATGTCTAAACCCCTCATCAAATCTTACAATAGGTTCAAGATTTATGGCTCAAAACATAGCAAAATAGTCATAACTTTATATAGCGTTAACATAGTTCGTAGACATGTTGATACTAGTAAACCCAATTGTAAAATTAATTTTAAATCATACAAATTGAGCAAAAAAGAATTAGGATACCATGGGCAGAAGGATCCAATGGCTAAAACCTACATACCTTAGATTTTTGGAAGATCTTGACGATGATAGAAAATGGAGGCTCGTAGCTTGAAGGAAATCCTTAATTCCGGATGAGGGTTTTCAGAATTGAATTTTGGAGTAAAAAATATGGCTAAGTGTTTGAGTGAGTATTTGGGAATGTTTAGGATGATATGAGGGTGAAATATAGCTATGTATAGGTAAAAGCACGTTTGGGAACACTTAGGCCCAAGACCCAAAAGTGTTAAACCGAGATAAAAATCACTTGCAACAAAATACATAGGTCCACATCTAGTCTGCGATGCGGAGTTTTCGCTGAGGAAAAATTAGTACATGTCCATAATAGCTTCATGTCGTGGCATTGTCGCGGGTTGATTCTGGAGAAGAAAAATTATGAAAAATGAAATTGCTAATCGTTTGTTGTTAGATAAGGGTTAGACCCTTATCCCCTTAATTTTCAGCCCCTAAACAAAAATACAAAGTCGGACTTTTAGCACGTATTTTTGAGATATATGAAATTTAAAATTTCAAGCATTTCGAGGCACATTTTCAGGCACGTTTTGGGATCGTTTCAATATCTCCCCCTTGAGAACATTCATTCCCAAATATAAAATAGATGTACAAGACAAGAGTGATCATAAACAAATCATCCCAACAAGAATTCAACAGTACATTTAAAACACCATTTTCAAAATCTCAACATAAGTGTAAAATCATCATAAATTTGCCAACTTAAACATAAATATATATGAATGACAAAGGGGCTGGAACATAAGACTTAAAATCACATAGGGGACTTAGGACTAGTACCTTAGGCTTGAGTGTAGTGGAAAATATAAGGATATCGCTTTTGGATGTTCGCTTTGGTATCCCATGTAGCACTTTCAACTTGTTGGTTCCTCCAAAGGACCTTAACAGATGCCACCTCCTTGTTCCTCAATCTTTTCACTTGCCGATCCAAAATCTAAATCAGAACATCCTTATAAGTCAAGTTATCTTCAACAACACTAGGATTACCAACACATTTCCTCAACATAAAGACATGGAACACCGGATGAACCAAATTCATTTCACTAGGCAACTTTGACTCATAAGCTACCTTGACAAACATCTTTATCACTTCATAAGGACCAACATATTTTGGACTAAACTTCCTTTTTATACCAAAACAGACCACACCTTTCATTGGAGAAACTTTCAAATAGACCCAATCACCCACTTTGAATTCAAGGTCTCTGCTTCTCACATTGGCATAGGATTTTTGACAACTTTGGGCAGTTTTTAACCTTTCTCTAATTATCATAACCTTCTCAAGAGCCTTCATAACCAGATCTGGTACAAATAAAACCACCTCTCTAACCTCAAACCAACCAACAAGTCCCATCGATTGAGCTATTGATGGAATAAGGGCAACCAAAGAGGAGTTTTTGACTCAAAAAGTAGTGGCAGGAAAGGAAGCGCAACGATTCGATAGATGGCTCATTGGGATAGAATTTTCCGCAATGGACGAAATCCTGATGGAGCAATGCCGCATGGAGGTAGAAAGCCCACGGTTCATGTGGTTATCTACAATGTTTCCCATAAAGAGCCTCAAAGGAGCCATACCGATGCTAGAGTGATAGCTATTGCTGTATGCAAACTCAGTCAAATGAAGATGGTTATCCCAACTACCTTTAAGCTCCAAGACACAAGACCTAAGAATATCCTCAAGTGTTTGAATGGTTCTTTTGCCATGGCCATCCGTTTGAGGGTGAAAGGCCGTACTAAGGTGACCTTTTTTACCAAGACCCCTTTGAAAAGACCTCCAAAAGTGTGAAGTGAATTGTGCACGACGATCTGATATAATGGACAAAGGAACCCCATGTAACCTCACTAACCCATGGATGTACAACCTTGTGTACTCTCCATCCCCATATGTGGTCTTAATCGATGGAAAGTGAGCCAATTTTGTCATCCTATCAACCAAAACCCAAACGTAATCAAAACCTTTTCTAGTCTTGGGCAACCCAACTACAAAATCCATATTAATCATCTCCCACTTCAAAGTAGGAATCGCTATGTCTTGGTTTAGGAAACCCATCCTTTGATGTTCGGCTTTGACTTGTTGACAACTATGGCAACCGGAAATGAATTTGACAATGTCTTTCTTCATGCCTACCCCCAATACACATGCCTCCAATCTCTATACATTTTGGTGGATCTGGGGTAGATAGAAGAAGAAAAATTATGGGCCTCATCAAGGATTTTCTCCCTCAAACCATCAACATAAGGCACACAAAACCAACCTTGGTACCTAAGGGCACCATATCCCTCTTGGGAGAAAACCTCTACTTTTCCCTCTTTCACCAAGGCCTTCAATTCAAGCAAAGAGGAGTCAAGATCTTGTTTCCCCATCGCCTCATCAACCAATGAAGATTTAGACCCATCCATGATGACAACACCATTATCACCAACCTTTTCCAACCTAACCCCCAATCTAGCAAATTGATGCACCTCCCTAGACATTTCCATGTCACCACTATCAACATGAGCTAGGCTACCTATAGACACCCTACTCAAAGTATCTACCATAACATTTGCCTTACCGAGATGGTATAGTCTTTAAGAAGTTCTAACCATCTTCTTTGCCCCAAGTTGAGATATTTGTAAGTGAAGACATATTGGAGGCTCTTGTGATCGGTGAACACATCAACATGCACCCCATATAAGTAGTGATTCCAAATTGTTAATGCAATCATAACATCGACTAACTCTAGATCATGGGTAGGGTAGCCCGTTTCATTTACCTTGAGTTGTCGAGAAGCATAAGCTATGACCTTACCATTTTGCATCAACAAACAACCTAAACCAAATCGGTAAGCATTATAATACACCACAAATCCCTCAAGCACATCCAGTAGTGACAATATAGGAGCGGACACAAGCTTGTCTTTCAATGTTTGGAAGCTTCTCTCACACTCATCGGTCTACACAAACTTAACTTTCTTTTTTTTCAATTTTTTCATAGGGGAAGCTGAAGGAGAACCCATTCACAAACCTTCTATAATAACCCGCTAGGCCCAAGAAGCTCCTAATATACGATGGGGTCAATGGTCTAGGACAATTTCTAATCACATCGGTCTTCTTAGGATCAACCTTAATACCATCTGCTGACACTACACGACCCAAGAATGCAACCTCAGTCAACAAATATTCACATTTGTCATATTTGGCAAACAATTTCTCCTCCCTCAATCTTTGCAACACAACCCTCAAATACCCCATGTTCTCCTCGCTACTATGTGAATAGATCAATGTATCATAAATGAAGACCACAACAAAGGAATCAAGGTAATGTTTGAAGACCCTATGCATTAGCTCCATGAATATGGCCGGTGCATTAGTTAACCCACATGACATCACAATAAACTCATAATATCCATATCTAGTCCGGAAGGCCATCTTGGGAATATCACACTCCCTCACCCTCACTTCATGATACCCGAACCAAAGATCAATATTAGAGAAAAAGCTAGCCCCTTTCAATTGGTCAAACAAATCATCAATCTTTGGAAGAGGATATCTATTTTTTATGTTTGCCTTATTGAGTTACCCGTAGTCAGTTCACATTCTAAGTGACCCATTCTTCTTCTTTACAAACAACGGTGCACCCCAAGGTGATTGGCTAGGCCTAATAAACCCCTTCTCTAAAAAATCTTTCAATTGTTCCTTTAACTCCTTCAACCCCCTCGGGGCCATATGGTAAGGGGGAATAGAAATGGGTTGATTATCGGTAAGGACGTCTACACCAAAATCTATCTTCCTTTTGGGAGGGACAATGGAAAGGTCATTTCAGAAGACATCAAGGAACTCTTTTACAACTGGAACCGGCTCTATGGGAAGGACTTTACACTCCACATCCCTAACCCTCAGAAGATGGTAAAGATACTACCCCTTAGAGATCATCTTACGAGTTTAATACAAGAGATGAACCAACCCTTGACCACCAAATCTTCACTTTCCCACTCAAGAATGAATTTATTTCGGAATTAAAATTTGACCCTAGGGGTTCTACAATCAATAGAAGCATAGTAGGTATGCAGCCAATCCATCCCAAGAATAACATCAAAATCTACCATGTCTAATTTAACAAGATCACAAGGTAACAACTTATACAAAATGCAAATAGGACAACTTCTATAAACTTTCCTAGCAACTATAGAGGCAACAATAGGAGTAGACACTTCATATGACTCATGCAACAACTCGGGGTTAACATGGAAATTTTGGGCAACAAAGGGGGCAACAAAAGAAAGAGTGGCAGCCAGGTCAATCAATGCATATACAGAAAAGTCAAAGATTTTCAACATACCGGTTACAACTTCGGGAACCTCACCAACCCCTTGCCTCCTATGTAGAGCATAAAACTGATTGTGCCTTGGGGCACCACCTTGAGGACCACCTCTACCCAATGGAACACAATTTTCACCCTAACCTTTGCTAAGGTTTCTTTGATAATCCACTTTCTTTTGACCAAGTTTCCCACATTCAAAGCATGCATTAGAACCTTTCAAACATGGGCCTCCATAGCTCCTTTCATATTTAGAGCACACACCAATAGGGACCACACCACAAACACCTTGAGGCTTAGGGTAGTCATTCACAAACACCCTATTAGTACCATGAGAAGACCTTTAGACTTCAAGAAGTCTAGTACCCTTTTGGAATTTACCCTTAAATTGGGCCCTCTTGGCCTCATGCCCTCTTCTCTTCCTTAATTCCTCTTCCTCCATTTACTCAGCATAGATCGTCAACCGAGACATGTCCATGTCATTAAATTAGCATGGCAGACCAACATTCTTCACTTACCAAGTCTGAGACCCCCATCACAAACTTATTCATCCTAGATCTAGGATCGGCCACCAAATGAGGAGCATACTTTGAATGTCGATTAACCTAAGCTCAAGAGGGAAAACCTATTAAGGAAAGCCAATTTGAACACCACCCAAAGCACCACATTACCAATTCCTTTCTCACCCTTCCATTGATCATACCATATTTTGGTTGCCCCTTAGAGTTGGTATGCTTCCAATTCCGCCTTTTCGTTCAACGCAATGCCCATGATATTCAAAATGTTGTAGACCTCATCATTGAACTCTTGTGGATTTTCATCCATCTTTGACCCATAGAACACCAGAGTATTCATCCTTATGAAGTCCCTTACCCTAGCTCCCTGCGTAGTAGCATGAGGGGCTGGGGCACCTTGATTGACTTGGTTGGCCACAACTTGGGCAAGCATAGTGAGAGCATCATTGAGATCACCATTGGTAGGTTGCTTCTCGAGAGTTTGGGCCCTTCTTCCTCTAGCGCTTGGCATGATCTAGCATAGCAAAGAACAATCATTAGGGGGAAAAAACTAACCACAACTCTATAACATGACTTAGAATATGAAAAAGGGAAACATTTCGTAAAACATCTCATAGCCTCCTATTCATAGTCATGGCACACTTAACAACCATGAATAGGACTCTAATCAACGAGGTGTGTTGGACTCTGTGGATCTATCGACTAGTGATTGGATACTAAGTTTGTCACGACGCAAGCCTAGGGCCTAGCATGACATGGTGCAAGGGGAACCTGAATGAACCCCAGGCAAGCCTCTTAGAACATCTTACATATCATTGGTAGTGAAAGCAATAAAACAAGCATCAAGAGATAATAAATTAGGACAACTGGGGCTAAGGGAACACTTTCATATCATAGATATCAAGAACAATAGAGTCAAGACTCTTAGTATAGATACATAAAATGTCCAACAAACACCTCTAATACTTAGATGAGAGCGGGGCCTAAGACAAAGCAACCAAGCTAACCCTCTTAGTAAAGTAGAACATAAAGACGAGTGTCTCAATACCTATTAAGAACAACATAGACTAAGGTCCCCGAAGTGGAGGGCTCACCAACTAGCTTGAGTAGTACCGAACTAGCTACGTGGAGGAGGATGATCAACTTGAGCACCAGTTCCTATATGGTGATATCATGTAGGAAATAGTATGCATTAGTACATTCAAATGTACTAAGTATATAGGATGCAATGCAACAAGAAATATGCATCATAGTCAAAATTCCTAACAATAGGCAATAGGCAATAGGCATAATATAACTATATGACATGTATGATCAATGCATAAGTAAAAAATGCTTAAGTAACTCATGCTCATATAGGATATCATATGTGTAGAAGAGTCCAAGCTAGATTTCCAAAGTACAAACCTCTTCGATGGTTGATGATAGTCTCACCCTATCACCCTGGTGGTATGGTACAAACCCCTCACATGGTTGATGATAATTTCACGATATCACCCTGGTGACGAAGTACAAACCCCTCACATAGTTGATGAGTACAAACCCTCACCTCGGTTATCAATGTACAAACCCCTCAATAAGGTTATCCGGGCTCTTAGTCCCCCCGGATCAAACATGGTCTAATGCAATGATTTATATAGATTATATCATATATATAAGCTTATTTCATCATCATAACATCAATCATATCATATCTCATGCTTTGGACCTTCAATTCACCAAGAAACCACATCTGGACATTTTATCAAACACTTAGAGGGTGAGTAATGCTAGTATAAAACTATAAAATATAGAAATGAAATCATGACAGAAAATCTATTTAAAACCATCAATCAACACCTTTCAACACCCTCAAGTAGCATACATCAAAGCCCGTCATCAAATCTTGCAACAAATATCAAGATTTATGGCTTACAATATAGCAAAACAATCACAAATTTACATAGCTTTAACATAGTTCATAGACATGTTCATACTAGTAACCCAATTGTAAAATCAACATTAAATCATGCAAATTGAGTAAAAAAAAGATTAAGGAACCATGGTTGGAAGAACCCAATGGCTAAAACCTCCAAACCTTAGCTTTGAGGAAGCTCTTGATGAAGATTGAAAATGGAGGCTTGAATCTTGAAGTAAATCCTTACTTCTGGATGGGGGTTTGAGACTTGAAGTAGGGATTGAAAAATATGATAATGTAACGACTCCAAAAAGTGCCAAAAATGTGTCTCGGAATGCCCGGAACTTTAATTTTCATATATCTCAAAACTTATTCGTTATTCCGAAAATCTGACTTCAGATTCTTGTTCAGGGGTCCAAATTAGGTGGAAAAAGGTCTAACCCTGATTTAAGAGGAAAGATTTAGCAATTACAAAATTACAAAGTGCAATTTCCAGTGTCCTTCTCGCGATGCCTTCGTGACGCACCACAGTGTTAAATTGGACATTGTTTTTCAGCTTCGGTCCAAGACTTTAAGTTTTGGGCCTTAAAGCTCTCATACGTGTTTTCACCTATACTTAGTCATATTTTACCCTCATAGGACCCTAAGTATTTCCCAATACTCACTCAAATACTTAGTCACATTTTTACTCCCCAAACTCAAGTCCGAGATGCTCATCCCAAGCTAAGGTTCTCCTTCAAGGTTCTTCTTCAAGCTTCAAGTCTCCATGTCCAATCTTCACCAAGTTCATCTGCAAACTAAGGTATGTAGGTTTCTTTCATAGATTCCTTTCATGAATGATACCCAAGCCTCACTTTACATAAATTGCATGATTTAAAAATGATTTACAAATGGGTCTTGATTATTATGAAATTCATTGCACACTATGTTAAAGCTATGTAAAGTTGTGACTGCTTTGCTACGTTTTGAGCTCCAAATCTTGGATCTAATGTTGGATTTGATGGGGGATTTCGATGTAAATGTCTTAGGGGTATTTCAAGGTGTTGATTGATGGTTTTACAATAGATTTTCTTGCATGATTTCATCTCTAAATTGTATGGTCTTTTACCCCCATTACACACCCTCAAAGTGTTTGATAAAATGTCTGGCTAGGATTTCTTGAGGAAATGAAGGTCCAAAGCATGAGAGATATAAATGATGTTATGATGATGAAATGAGATTATGTATATGATATACTCTATATAAAGTATTGCATTAGACCATACCAGATCCGGGGGGACAAGAACTCGGGTAACCATATTGGGGGTTATACTCATAAACCTTGAGAGGGGTTTATACTTCGTCACCGTTTTGGTTACCATCAACCATGTGAGCGGTTTAAACCACACAACCACCAATGAGTTTATCCCACGAACAGCTAGCTTGGTCTCTTCTTCACATATGATATCCTATATAAGCATGAAATATCTAAGCATGTTTTATTTAATCATTGAACATACAAGCCATATTGTTATATTATGTTTATTGCTTAATATTATGCATTTTGATTTTGATGCCTACTTATTATTGCATTACATCTTACATACTTAGTATATTCAAATGTACTAACACATACTCTATGCCTACATGATGTCACCATGTAGGAACTGGTGCCCTAGTTGATCATGCACCTCCACGTGGCTAGTTCAGTGCTATTCAAGCTAGTTGGTGAGTCCTCCACTTCGGGTACCTAGTCTATGCTCTCTTAATATGTATTGAGATTCTCTTTTATGTTATATTTGACTGTGAGGGTGAGCCCGGTTACTCTTTCTTGGCCCCCACTCTTATCGATGTAGTAGAGGTGTTTGTTGGACATGTTAAGTATCTACGATATAAGTTTAACTCTTGTATTTTGACCATGATATTGTGCAAGTCTTTCCCTTACCCCCGTTTCCCCCATTCTTTAACCCTTAAATGCTCGATTTATTGCTTCCACCACCAAGGATGTGTAATGATGCTTTATGAGGCTTGTTTGGGATCTTTTCGGGTTCCCTATTGTGCCACGTCACGTCTAGGCCCTGGGCTTGGGTCATGACAGCTAAGTCTTTAAGTGAGTATTGGGTAATTTTTAGGGTGATATGAGGGTAAAATATGACTAAGTATACGTAAAAACACATTTCGAAACACTTAGGCCCAAGACCCAAAAGCCTTGGACCTATATAAAAATCATTGGCAATAAAATACAAAGGTATGTATTTGGTCCTCGATGCAGACCTATCGCAGAGGTAACATTGATACATGTCCCCAACAGTTGTGCCTCGCAGCACTGTTGCGGATCGATTCTAGATAAGAAATATTATGAAAAATGAAATTTCTAATCTTTGTTCTTAAATCGGGGTTAGATCCTTTTGCCCCCTAATTTTGACACCCTAAACAAGAATATGAAGTCAAATTATTGATATTTTGTATGGATTTTGAGATATATGGAATTTAAAATTTCAGGCATTCCGAGGCATATTTTTGGGCACTTTTTGGGGTCGTTTCAATTTGTTTGATTAATTTCAAGGGGCTACTCATTTATATAAAATTGATTTGAGATCTGGTTATCACCAATTGAAGGTAAGAGAATGTGACATCCCTAAGATGCATTTCAGAACAGGTATGGTCACTTTGAGTTTGTGGTGATGTTGTTTGGCCTCACTAATACACCAACAATATGTATTACCTCCACATGTTGATTGTGGTGTTTATTGATAACATTGTTATCTACTCTGGAGGTGAGAAAGATCACATGGAACACTTGAGGGTAGTATTGCGAATCCTAAGAGAACAAAATCTCTATGCAAAGTTTAATAAATGTGAGTTTTGGCTAGATAGTTGCCTTCCTTGGGGATATGGTATTTAGAGAGGGTATAACAATTGATCCTAAGAATGCTGAAGCATCGAGAAACTGGCTAAGGCCATTGATTCCTGAAGACATAAGGAGTATCTTGGGTTTAATCAGTTACTATCGAAGGTTTGTGCAATACTTCTCCAGTATTTCATCTCCACTTACCAAGCTAACTCAAAAGAAGGCTAAGTTTGTATGGACGGATGAATGTGAATGGAGTTTCCAAACTTTGAAGGATTGCTTGACTTCGACCTCCATATTGACTTTGCTAGAGGGAAATGATGGGTTCATCATGTATTGTGTGCATAGAGGATTGGCTTGGGTTGTGTGTTAATGCAAAATGGTAAAGTGATTGCCTATGATTCTAGGCAATTGAAAGTGAATGAGAAGAATTACCTAACCTATAACCTCGAGCTTGCGGTGGTGGTGATTTCCTTATCGATTTGGAAACATTATTTGTATGGAGTTCATGTGGATATTTTCACCGGCCACTAGAGTTTCCAACATTTGTTCACACAAAATGATCATAATTTGAGGCAATGGCGGTGGTTAGATCTACCAAAAGATTATGATATGAATGTGAAGTACCACCCCAGAAAGGCCAATGTGGTAGCTTATGCCCTTAGTAGAATTTCTATAGGTAGTGTAACAACTCAAGCCTAGGGCCTAGACGTGACATGACGCATGGGGAACCCAAAGGGTCCCCAAGCAAGCCACATAACATATCATTATACATCTTTAGTCACGGAAGAAATTAAATAAAACAAGAAATAGTAAATAGGGATAAATAGAGCTAAGGGAAAACTTTCATATAATAAACATGAAGAGTCAAGAGAGAGTCAAAGCTTATAGCATTATACATAATATGTCCAACAACACCTCTAACTATAGAACTTAGCGGGGGCCAAGATTAGCAACCATGCTCACCCTCATAGTCACAATATACAACAAAGAAAGAGAATCGTAATACATATCACAGGAGCATAAGCATAGTCCCCGAAATGGAGGGCTCACCAACTAGCTTTAGAGAGATCGTACTAGCCATGCGAAGGAGGATGATCATGTGGGGCTCCGGTTCCTACATGGTGACATCATGTAACCATAGATTATGTATTAGTATGTTTGAATGTACTGAGTATGTAGGACACAGTGCAACAAGGGATAGACATCATAACCAAAATACATAATAGTAGGCAATAGATAACATATTAAGGAACTAACCTTTGACTATCAAGGTACGAACTCTTTTGATTAGTTGGTGGATAGTCGCACCCTACCACCCTGGTGATTGAGATACTAACCCCTCAACCTGGTTATCAAGGCACTAACCTTTGATTGACTATCAAGGTACAAACCCCTCGACATGGTTACCCGAACTCTTGTCCCCCTGTGTCGGGAATGGTCACATTCAAACACTATGTAGGAGCATATCATATACATACGTTCCTTTAATCATCCTAAAGTCATTCAACTCATAAGACATGCATTGGACCTTCAATTCCTCCAAAATAAATTAACCAAACATTTTATCAAAAACTTGGCGGGTGTGTAGTGCTAGTATAAAACCATGCAATTCAAGAGTGTAATCATGCTAGAAAATTCAATATAAAACCATCAATAGATACTTGGTAATACCATCAAGCAATATACATCAAAACTCTCCATCAAATCTCACAATAGATCTTATATTCATAGCTCAAAACATGCTAAAACAATTATAATTTCATGAAACCCCAACATAGTGTGGAGTGAAACTCACAATAAGTAAGACCCATGAGTAAATCAACTTTAAATAATCCATTTTTAGGTAAAAGAAAGCTTGCGTATCATGGGTGAAGTTAACCCATGAAAGAAACCCACAGACTCTGACTTAGGAGAATCCTTGAAGAAGATTGGAGATGGAGACTTGAAGCTAGAATGAGAACCTTAAGATTCAGATGAGTTTTGGGACTTGAAATTTGGAGATGAAATATTGTGTAAGTGTTTGAAAGAGTATCTAACAAAGTCTAGAATGATATGAGGTTGAAATAAGTCTACGTATATGTACTTTCATGCATGGGAACACTTAGGCCCAAGACCTAAAGGCCTTGGACCGACTCAACAAAACTGGGAAAAAATGTCACCGGGTGCGATTTCTAGTGAGGAAATCGCGTCCCCTTCGCGGCGCAGAGAGATACTTTGGAAAACTCTTTTTTTTCTTGCCTTGATCCAAGAATTTAAGTCTTGGGCCTAAAAGTTCCAATATGTGTTTTTATCTATGCTTAGCCAAATTTCACCCTTATATCATCCTAAACATTTCCCAATACTCCCCAAAACACAGAGTCATATTTTTACTCCCCAAACTCAAAGTCCCAAACACTAAGCTAAGATTCTCCTTCAAGGTTCTACTTCAAGCTTCAAGTCTCCATCTCCAATCTTCACCAAGTTCATCTCTAAGCCAAGGTATGTGGGTTTCTTTCATAGGTTCCTTCGACCCATGATACCCAAGACTCTTTTTACATAAGTTTCATGATTTAAAGTTGATTTACAAATGGGTTTTGATCATTATGAAAGTCACTAAACACTATGTTAAAGCTATATATAGTTGTGACTATTTTTCCAAAAGATAAACTCACTCTTTGGTGCCCCAACTTTGCCTTCCCATTCAAGAACTGCCTCATTTGGAAAGTGGAAGTACACTCTCTTAATTCGGTAATCCACGGTGGCATAGCAAGAAGCTAACCAGTCCATACCCATTATAACATCGAATATCACCATTTCTAGCTCATAAGGTCAGCCAATGTGACACGGTCACAAACAGTTACCACACAATCATAATAAATCTTTCTACCCATAATAGATTCACTGGTTGGTTTAGATACTTCAAATGGTTTGTTCAATAATTTGGGCGTTCTCTTAAGCTTCCCAGCAACTAGTGGAGTGATGTACGATAGTATAGAACTAGGGTCAATTAATGCATATACATTATGTGAAAAGATGAATAATGTACCTGTAATCACATTGGGTGAAGCTTCCAAATTTTGCCGACTCCCTAGAGCATAAGTGCGACTCTGGACTCCACTAGAGCTAGCTGCCCCTCTTACACCTCTACCACGACCCATAGGTGCTTGTTGACACCTACATAATAGAGGCACTGACAATAATGATACAACAGCTGACCCAGTAGATTATGATATATCACCCATTTGCCTCCTCAGACAATCTCTTATCATATGCCCTGGCGCACTACACCAATGACAAACGTCTGTGCCAACATAACATATACCTGAATGACTTCTTCCACACCATTTACAAGGTTGCCAAGGAGTCATTTGCTGACCTAGTGAATATCCTTTTATTCGTGTACCTTGTCCCTCACCTTGTTGACCAAACTGGTTACTTTTAGACCCTTAAAGTTGTGGTGGAGCACTGGCTGCAGAGTAGGAGGATAATGGCCTAGGCGGTCTGTTAGAAAACCGAGGCCTAAGCTCACATTGGGACGGTGTGAACTCCCCTATAGACTTGGCCCTGTTGGATTGCCCCCTTTCTAACTCTTGTATCCTTCTCCTTTGCCTCTGATCCTCTAATTTCTATGCAAAAGCTTGCATTCTCGCTATATCCATGTCTTTGTTCAAGGAAGCAGTGGTACAATCTCTGACAAGATACTATCCAATCTATCCACATATCGATGAACTCTATCTGCCATAGTAGAAACTACATTAGAAGCATACCTGGCCAGGGAATTAAATTGAAGACTATACTCCCTCACACTCATATTTCCTTGGTTGAGGTTCAAGAAATGATCTGCACGGGTCTCTAGGATCTCTAATGGCAAGTAATGGTCAAGAAATGGCTCTTTGAACCCCTTCAAGGTAGGTAGGGGTGCATCTATACACTTACATTGATTCCAAGCTTGATACCACAATATAGATAGAACCTTCAACCAATATGTCGCTAACTTGACAATTTCTGTACCACTCATATGCATAACATCTAAAGTTCGTGGAAGCTAATCAATAAAGACTTCGGGATCTTCATTAGAATCTGACCCAGTGAAGGATGCAGGGTCAAAATTAAGGAAGTCACGTATCCTTGTGCTAGCTGTCCTATTTACACCACCTACCCCTATAACTGGACCTTCGTTTCTTTGACCTTGGCTAGCAACTATACGGGTCAATAGTTTGGACTGCATTTCTCAGATCCTGCACGGTAGCATCAATAGGTAGTATGATAACTAAGCCGTTCATTGTCAATGTGGTGTTATAGACGAAACTTGCATGGTTAGTATGACATTTGAGGATGAATGTTCTTAAGGGGGGGAGGATGTTAGAACCCGTAAG
>JAABOM020126260.1:0-21787 GCA_011800125.2 Solanum clarkiae | reverse complement strand
GACTCCACATCCCTAACCCTCACAAGATGGTAAAGACACCCCTTAGAGATCAACTTACGGGCTTTAATGCAAGAGATGAGTCTACCTTTGACCACCACATCAAGACTCTCCCACTCAAGGACGGGTTCATTTGGAAATTGGAATTTAACCATACGGGTTCTAAAATCAATAGAAGCATAGTATACATGCAACCAATCAATCCTAAGAATGACATCAAAATAAACCATGTCCAATTCAATAAGATCACAAGGCAATATTTTATGTTATATGCAAATGGGACAATTTCTATAGACCTTTCTAGCAACAATAGATACACCTATAGTAGTAGACACCTTATATGACTCATGCAACAGTTCGAGTTCAACAAACTTTTTGGCAATAAAGGGGGTACAAAAAGAAAGGGTGACATCTGAATCGATCAAAGCATACACATCAGAATCAAAGACATTTATCATACTGGTAACAATGTCAGACACCTCATCAACCCCTTCCTCCTATGCAAAGCATAAAACTAGTTGTGCCTAGGAGCACTATCTTGTCGGCCACCTCTCCCAAATGGAACCACATTACCACTTTGTGGATGAACCTCCTTGCCCTTGTTGTGGTTTCAAGGGCAATCTATCGCCTTATGCCCACTTCCCCATAACCATAACAAGAACCGGTATTTCTCTAGCATGGGTCACCATGACCCTCACCATACTTTGGACACACATCAATAAGAGCCACACACCTACCACCTTGAGCACTCAAAAAATCATTTGCAACCCTCTAATCCAATACATGAGTAGACCTTTAGGCTTGATGGAACCAGCCATATTTGGGCTTGATGGAACCAGCCACATTTGGGCTTGATGGAACCAGCCACTTCTTTGGAACTTACCCTTAAAATGGGTCCTTTTGGCCTCATGAGCCCTTCTCTTCCTCAATTTATCCTCTTCCATTTGCTTGACATAGGTCATCAAACGTGACAAGTCCATGTCACTAATCAACATGGCGGACTGACACACCTCACTAAC
Source organism: Solanum clarkiae (assembly GCA_011800125.2). Classification (NCBI taxonomy): domain Eukaryota; kingdom Viridiplantae; phylum Streptophyta; class Magnoliopsida; order Solanales; family Solanaceae; genus Solanum; species Solanum clarkiae. Next base: position 20,771 of record JAABOM020126260.1, on the reverse strand, counting down.
TAAGTCAGAAACACCCATCATAAATTTGTTCATCCTAGATCTTGAGTCGGCTACCAAATGTTGAGGATACTTAGAGAGTTGGGTAAACATGAGGGAATACTCTCTCACACTCAGAGGACCTTGCCTAAAATTAATAAATTCCACTAATTTAACTTTGCTAAGTTCAAGAGCAAAGAACTAATTAAGGAAAGCCGCCTTGAACTCTTCCCAAAGAACCACATAGTTGACTCCCTTCTCTTCCTTCCATTGTGTGAACCATATTTGTCCTAACCCTTTAAGTTGGTAGGCCGCCAACTCCGCCTTAACCTCCAACCTCAGACCTATGATAGACAAAGTCTTGTAGACCTTATCAATGAATTCTTGGGAGTACTCATTTACCTGTGACCCATGGAATTCCAAGGGATTCATTCTCATGAAGTCTCTTACCCTAGAGGCCGGTGTGCGAGCATGAGGGGCTTAGGCCCCTTGATCGACTTGATTACCCACAACTTATGCAAGCAAGGTGAGAGTATCCCTAAGCTCCCCATTGCTGATTGCTCCTCAGGTATGCGGGCTTATCTTCCCCTTGTGTTAGGCTTGATCTAGCATAGCAAAGAACAACCGTTAGGGGGAAAAACTTACATCAACTCTATAGCATGACTTCGAACATGAAGAAGAGAAACATCTCCTAAAACATCTTGTAGCCTCCTATTCATTATTGTTATGCACATCACAACCATGAATAAGACTCTAATCAAGGTGGAGTGTTGGACTCCGAGAATCTAACAACCTAGTGCTTTGATACTATCATTGTCACGACCCAATTCTAGGGACTAGATGTGACCAGTGAAAGGGGAACTCAAAGGAACCCCAAACAAGCCTCATAGTATATCGTTACACATTCTTGGTCGTGGTAACAATAACATATAACATTAAGAGATAGGCATAATAAGGAAAATGGGACTAAGGGTAAACCTGCATATCATAAACACCAAGAAACGACAAAGTCAAGGCTTATAACATAGATATATAACATGTCCAACAACACCTCTACTACATAGATAAGAGCGGGAGCCATGACAAGCAACCGGACTCACCCTTATAGTCAATACATCACATAAAAGAAAGGTAGTCTTAGTACATGGAAAGATATCATAATCAACTCCTCGAAATGGAGGACTCAACACAAGCTTGAGAGACATTCGCTACTCCTCGAAATGGAGGACTCAGCACAAGCTTGAGAGACATTCATACTAGCCACATGGAGGAAGAGGATGATCAAGTGGTTCTTCGATTTGTACATGGTGATATCATGTAGGCATAGAGTATGCATTCATACATTTGCATGTACTATGTAGGAAACAATGCAACAAGATATAGACATCATAGACAAAATGCATAATCATAAGCAATAGATAACATACTATCAATATGACACGATTGAATGACACTTTAAGTAAAACCATGATTATATGGGGCATAATACGAGTGTACGGAGTGACCATTATAGTAAAATCCAATGCCTACCACCTCCTTGGAGATGTGCATGAGGTACAAACCCCTTCATGAGGTTGACAGAGTACAAACCCCCATTAAGGTTGACGGAGTACAAACCCACCCATCAAGGATGATAGGTACCATCCCCCAACAAGGTTACCCGAGCCTACCAGCCCCGAGCTAGACGATCAAGGTACCAACCACTCAATAGGTTACTCGGGCCTACAACCTCCCGAGCTATGCTTGGTCATCCCCAGCACTATAGAGATAATATCATATATATATATATATATATATATGCTCCTTTCATCATTATATACATACATTCCTGATAATCAACATTTTATCATCATTCCATTATCATTTCATCATCATATAGTTATTCAACTCATAAGACATACATTGGACCTTCAATTCCTCAAGAACCCATAACCAGATATTTTATCAAACACCTAGAGGATGTATAATGCTAGTGTAAAATTTATACAATTCAAGAGTGTTATCATGATTGAAAATTCAATGTATAACCATCAGTAGATACTTAGTAACTCCCTCAAGCAATATACATTAAAATCCATCATCAAATCTTACAACAGATCTTAGATTCATAGCTCAAAATATAGTAAAACAGTCACAATTTCATAGATCCCAACATAGTGTGTAGTGAATTTCATAATATGTAAGACCCATTTGTAAATCAACTTTAAATTATGTAATTTTTAAGGAAAGGAGGTTTGGGATTTATGGCTGAAAGAAACCTATGAAATAAACCCACATACCTTATCTTTGGGGATGAACTTGATGAAGATTGGAGATGGAGATTTGAAGTTTGAGAAGAAATCCCTAGATCCGGACGAGTTTTGGGACTTAAATTTAGGACTATAATATTTGGTTGTGTTTGAATGAGTATTGGGGAATATTTAGAATGATATGAGGGTGAGAATTGGCTAATAATAATAGGTATTTTCACATTTGGGAACACTTAGGCCAATCATCGAAAAGTCTTGGAATGCACAAAATTTAACTAGGCTGAAAATACATAGGTTCGAGTCACGGACCTGTCGCGAAATCAAGATTTCTTTATCAACGCACCCTAGCCGCGTCCCGCTAGGAGCGCACAAACCTCAATGGAATTTGCATTCTTGAAAAATCAAAATTGCTAATCATTTGCTCTTAAATTGGGTTTTCCACTCAATTTGATCCCCTGAACAAGAATATAAAGTTGGATTTTTGATATCATGTAAGGATTTTGAGATATGAGGAAATTATGATTCTGGGCACTTCCGAGGCACATTTTGGGTACTTTTTGGGGACACTACAACCTTCTAGCAACAACAGACTCACTAATGGTATATACATCAAAATTCCACATAACTATCCAGAACACCGATGAGGCCTACTAGCAATCAAAGGAAGCTTCAACATACCGGTAGCAACATCGGGCACCTCATCCACTCCCTGCCTCCTTTGAAGAGCATAGAAATGATTACGTCTTGGAGAACCTCCTTGTTCAATACACCCACCTTGGGCCTCTTGATTCAATGACCAACTTGACCTTGAGGACGACCCTCCTTGACCTTGTTTTGGACATAAGGGCAATCAATAAGCTTGTGACCTACTTCCCCACACCCATAACACACTCTTGAATTCTTTAAGCATTTTCCATGATGATTCCTTTCACATTATGGAAATTTTGGAAAACTCATTCCACCATCGCATCCTTGGAACCTTGGTATATCCATTCCTCCCATAGGAAGCCTATTGTTTGGAGCACTAGAAGACCCTTAGTCTTGAAAATCGATACCTTGTTGGAACCGTCATACTCAAGCCGAGCCCTCATGGACTCTCCACTCCTATTCTTCCTAAGCTTCTCACCATCAAGTTGTTCGGCATAAATCATGAGGCAGGACAAATCCATATCATTAATCAACATAGCAGACTGACATTCTTCACTCACAAAATCGGAGACACCCATCACGAACTTGTTCATTCTAGCCCTTGGGTTTGCAACCAAGTGATGAGCATACTTAAAGAGTTGGTTGAACTTGAGGGCATACTCCCTCAAACTAATTGATCCTTTCTTCAAGTTCATGAACTCCACCATCTTGGCCTCCTTAAGCTTAAGAGGAAAGAACTGATTAAGAAAATCCACCTTGAACTCTTCCCATAGAACCACATTGTTGAGTCCCTTCTCCTCCTTCCATTGATTGTACTATATTTGTGCTATCCTTTTTAGTTGGTAAGCCGCCAACTCTTCCTTATCTTCCGATCTAAAACTGATGACCAATACCTTGTAAATCTTATAAAAAAACTCTTGTGGGTCCTCATCTACCTTAGACCCATAGAATTATGGGGGATTCATCCTCATGAAGTCTCTCACCCGAGATGCTAGTATAGGAGCATGACGGGCTTGGGCCCCTAGATTAACTTGATGGGCCATAGCTTGAACTAGCAAGGTGAAAACATCCCAGAGCTCATCATTAGTCGGTTGTCTCTCAGGAGCGTGGGTTCTTCTTCATTTTGCATTAGGCATGATCTACAAGCATGGCAAAGAACAATTGTTAGGTGGGGGGAACGGGCTTAATTAAACTCTATAGCACGACTCAAAAAATAAAAAAGGGAAACATCTCCTAAAATGTCTCGTAGCCTCCTACTCATAGTTGTGGTACATAATATAATCATGAACAAGACTATAATCAACGCATTGTGTTGGACTTTGAGGATCTATAAACCTAGTGTTTTGCTACCATCTTTTTCATGACCCAAGCCAAGGGCCTAGATGTGACTAGCGAATGGAGAACCTGAATGAACCCCAAACAAGCCTCATAGCATATCATTACACATCCTTTGTCACAGAAGCAATTAAAACGACAACAAGAGATAAGCATAAACAAGGGGAATTGGGACTAAGAGTAAAATTCCATGTCACAAACATCAAAAAACAAGAAAGGCATGACTCATAGCATAGATACATAGCATCTCCAACAAGACCTCTAAACATAGATACTTAGCAGGATCTAGGACAAGCAACCGGGGTTACCCTCATAGTCAAATTATACATAAAAGAAAGATAATTTTAGAACATAGCATATGATCATAAGCAACGTTCGCAGAACAGAAGACTCACCTACAAGCTTGAGTGAAACCGTACTACCCATGTGGGTGGAGATGCTCAAGTGGGGCTTCGGTTCCTACATGGTGATATCATGTAGGCATAGAGTATGTGTTAGTACGTTGGAATGTACTAAGTAGGTGGGATGCAATACAACAAGAGATAGGCAACATAATTGTCATGACCCAAGCTTAGGGCCTAGACATGACTGGCGAATGGCAAACCCGAAGAAACCCCAAACAAGACTCATAGCATATCATTACACATCCTTTGTCGCGGAAGCAAGGTAAAACAACATAAGAAACGTAAACAAAAGAAATTGGGACAAAGGGAGAGATAGAGATTTATACATAAATTGCTTGAATATCATAAGTGAGTCAATGCTTAAGCATAATACATAATATGTCCGACAACACCTCTACTATATTGATAAGAGCGGGGGCTAAGACAAGCAACCGGGCTCATCCTCATAGTTAATACATGCATAAAAGAAAGTTAGTCTTAGAATATAGCATGAAATCATAAGCAACATCTCCGGAATGGAGGACTCACCAACAAGCTTGAGTGAAATCATACTAGCCATGTAGGTGGAGATGCTCAAGCGGGGGTCCAATTCCAACATGGTGATGTCAAGTGGGCATACAGTATGCGTTAGTACAATTTAATGTACTAAGTATATAGGATCAATGCAACAAGAGATAGACATCATAGTCAAAATGCATAATAATAGGTAATAGGCATAATATAACAACATGGCATGGATGATCAATGCTTAAGTAAAACATTCTTACAATTCATTCAACTCATATAGATCATAATACATAGGTGTGGGAAGAGACCTCAAAACCACACAGAATAAGACAAAGTGAGCTACGACTTGGAATCTCGATGATTACCCCTCACCGATAAAGAGTGGACTACTTGCCAAGGTAAACCATACTACAAAATTAAGGGAACATTACCCATTTTTTATGAAGTAAGCTTTCTTACGGGAACTCGTGCAAATTTCGAAAAGGATTTAAGACCCCACTTCAACTTACAGGAACATGACCCAATTTCGTGTGAAGCGACCCTCCTTACAGGAACATGACCCAATTTTGGAAAGGATTTTAAGAGGTGGTTCACTAGATGGATCCACTAATATAGCAAGAGCATAACATCATCCTATGGTGGCACATAGGTTTGGAACTTGGGGACTCGCTTCTAGTCCACTCGGTACTAAATCTAATCCTATGGAGTATATAAGTTAATCGTAGCTTTAATAACTTGCAATGACATAGAGGACATGGCACGAATTGGTTATAACATCATTTACCCTAAATAGTAAGCCCAATTTTGATCATAAGAATAGGTCATCATCAACCTTACCCTTGCATTAACATCAACATTAAGGGGCTCACAAGTGGTGAAATCTTTATGAAAGGGCTCAAACCCGACTTTAAAAAATCATCAAAATTTCCATGAATTAGACATATCTTAAAATCACCAGAAAGTCTTTCAACTCACAAGACATGCATTGGACCTCTAATTCCTCAAGAAATCACAACTGGATATTTTATCAAACACTTGACGGGTGTGTAGTGCTAGTGCAAAACCATGCAACTCAAGAGTAAAAAGATTCAAGTAAATCCCATATAAAATCATTAATCAACACTTTGTAACAACCTTAAGAACCATACATCAAGAACCTTTATCAAATCCATACTTAGATCTAAGATTTAGAGCTCAAAACATGCTAAACAACCATAATTTCATGAAGTCAAATCACTGTGCAGTAAATTTCTTAATATATAAAACCACATGTAAAATCAACTTTAAATCTTGCAATTTAAGTAGAAAAGAGGATTGGGCACTATGGGTGAAAAGACCCAATGGTTGAAACCCACATACCTTAGCTTTGGAGAAGCTCTTGAAGAAGATATAAAATGGAGGCTGGAAGCTTGAAGGAAATCCTTAGATCCAGATGAGTGCTTTGGGACTTGATTCTTGAGAGGAAAATTAGTCTAAGTGTTTGAGTGAGTATTGGGAAATGTTAAGGATGATATGAGGGTGAAATAAGGCTAAGTATAGGTTTTTTCAAGTATGGGAATCCTTAGGCCCAAGACTTGAAAGTTTGGACCGAAGTAAAAAATAACATTGCTCCACGTCGCTGAAGTGACGCAATTACTCACAGGAATTTACACTTCTACACATACGAGTTCTACATTAATGGGCATAAATTCTTCATCCGAATTGGGAATGAGGTGTAACCAAGTGAGTTGGAAAGCTAATTCCAAGAGGTTTAATTTGGTAGGTTGTAGGCCACCCAGTTCTTTCTGTGCTAAGAGATATACCCCTTTAAAGTTGACATTTTTAAATCACATTTTTGCATTTTTTTTTCAGATTTTGATACGATTGTTCTAAAATTCATGTTAGACCCATTCTCTACTCAATTTTGCCCCCAAAAAAGAATATGACCTCGATTTTCGAAAAAACGAATAAAATTTTAGACATATAGAAATTACGATACAAGCACTTCCAAGGAATATTTTCATGCACTTTTTGCGGTCGTTTCAATATCTCCCCCTTTTGAACAGTCATCCCCCAACCGAAAAGAAACGTACCAGACAAGAGTGATCATAAAAAAATTAGCCCTAACAAGAATGTAACATTATATTTAAAACAACATTTTTAAAATCTCAACATAAGTGTAAAATCATCATAAACTTGCCAACTTAAACATGAATGCATATGAATGACATAGGGCTGAAACATAGGACTTGGAATCACTTGAAGAACTTAGTTACTATCTTAAGCTTGATTAGAGTGAATCAGGACCACTTCGGCTTCCTTAGAGACACCCTTGACTAGATGATCCTTTCAAGAGGGCCATAATGAACACCACAACCTCATTAATCAACCTCACCACTCATCCATCCAACACCACCACCGGGACCTTCCCTTAAGCTAACTTGTGCTCCACATCACCCACAATCTCAAAGAGTTCTATAGCACTATAGTCAAAAATAAGTCCCATCAACTTGGAAGCGTGAAGAACCGGACTAACCAAATCCCTATCTATAGGCAATCCCCAAACCTATGGAACCTTACCAACTCTCTTCATCCTATAAGGACTCACAACCATAACTCATTTTTAAACCTTAACCACACCTATTCCACTTGTCACCATGAACTACCATCTCCCCCTTGGGAGACTACCTCCACTCTACCATCATTCCACCCAAAACACCCAACTCTAATAAGGTGGAGTAAAGGCCTTGCTTAATCTAGACCTCTTAAACAAAGAAGATTTGGAACCATCAAGAATACAACACCACCATGCTCAACTTCCCTCAACCTAACTTCCAATCTAACCAACCGACGGACCCCACTAGTCTCCTCCTTGCCACCATCAACAACATCTACTAGGCTACCTAGAGCACCAAACCGCAACATTAGTCTTACCGGAGAAAAAGTAATGCACACCCATTTCATAATCCTTAAAGAATTCTAACCACCTTCTTGCTATCCACTATGCACACCTCACATTTAGAAAACAATCTCTCATCCTCCAAGACTTGCAACACTACCCCCAAATGATTTACAAGCTCTAAATAAATCAATACTTCATCCCTATAGACCACCACAAATATATCATGGTAGGATTTTAAGAACCGATTCAAGAAACCCACAAACACTACCGGTGCATAAGCCAACCAAACAAGTCCACCAATATTCAAAATGATCATTCCTAGTTCAAAGGGAACTTAGGGATATCACCTACCCTCCTCTACACTTGAGAACAAAACCAGAAACTCAAATCAACCTTAGAGAAGTGACTAACCCATTGTAGTTGATCAAATAGATAGTCCCCTCTTAACCATTATATTACAACCTTACGGGTTCTACACTCATTGGAAGCATGCTATGCAAGTATCCAAAACTACACCAAGACCTCCAACCCATCAGGCTAAGTCCAACCAAGATCACAACACAAGACTCTATGCAACGATAACATAGGGCTACCCTTATAGGCCACTAATAGCCACAACAGACTCACGCAACCATCCGGGACACACACGTGAATCCTATTAGCACAAACAAAACATATAAGGGATAGGAACTCCCAGCCCTATCAAATCACCCTACTCAAAACATCGGTCACAACATTGGCCTTACTTAATGTCAACTAAGTCACAAGAGAGGTAATAGAAGATAACCTATTCACAACCTCTGGTAATAGCTTGTTAAGCCCAAGAAGCTCCTAATACCCAAGGGAGTCAAGGTCTAGTCTAATAGCTAATCACCTTTGTCTTACTAGGGTCCACCTTAATGCCATCACCCGGCATCGCAAGACTTACGAAGGCAACCTCTTACAACTAAAATTCCCATTTCTCCTATCTAGCATCCAACCTTCTTCCTTTAACTTTGTAGTACTACCCTCAAGTGACTCATATGCACTACCTCATTAGGAAAACAAACCATCATATCATCACCAAATCTACCATAAATCTATTAGAGTAGGGAGTAAAGATCTTAAGCATGACTCTTATAGGCATAACCGGTGTACTAGTCAAACCAAAAGACACTACCCTAATTTCAGAATATTGGGAAGGGATATTCAAGTCTTCATCTATCACCACCAACAATTCTATAAACAAAACAACTTAGATTCAACACCTCAAATTCTCACAAGATGATAAATGAAACCCCTTAGAGTTCAATTGTACATTAAGACATGAAATGGACCTACCACTTGCTTTCACTTGACGACCACATCAAGAATCTCTCACTCAAGGACGGGTCCATTAGGGAATTAGGATCTAATTCTACTGGTCCTACCATCCGTGAACACAAAACACGCAAGCAACCATTCCATCCCTAGTATGACATCATAATCCACCATGCCAACTCCAAGAAGCCACAAGGCAAGACCTAAAGCAATACCAACCCGGATCAACACCTATAACCGTTATAGCTTAATATACCCAACCAAGAGATAAACACCAAAGGTTCACATCACATTTTGGGACACACAAGAAGTCCACTAGCAACCAAAAGAAATAATGAAAGAAACAGTCAAACTCGGATGCGTCAACATCAGAACCTTTAACTTACATTCCTTCTCCTTCCTCTTCGAAGCATCATGATCAATTAGAAGAGCAAAGAACATACGTCATAGGAGAAAGCCCTATCTCACTTTCAGAGCATGGCATAGACCATGAAGAAGGGAAACATTTCCTAAAACATCTTATAGACTCATACTCAACACAACTATGAATAAGACTCTAATTGACGCGATCTATTGGACTCTGAGGACCTAACAACCTGGTGCTCTGATACAATCTTTGTCACGGCCCAAGAATAGGGCCTAGAGTGATCGGCGAATATGGAACCTAAAGGAACCCCAAACAAGCCTCATAGCATATCATTACATATCCTTGATCGCAGAAGCAATGTAAAACAATATAAGAAACATAAACAAGGGAAATTGGTACTATGGGAGAGAGGGATTTATACATAAATATCTTGAATATCATAAGCGAGTCAAAGCTCAAGCATAATACATAATCCAACAAACCCTCTACTACATTGATAAGAGCGGGGCCAAGACAAGCAACCGGGCTCACCCTCATAGTTAGTACATACATAAAAGAAAGATAATCTTAGAATATAACATGAGATCATAAGCAATATCTCCAGAATGAAGGACTCACCAACAAGCTTGAGTGAAACCGTACTAGCCACGTGGGTGGAGATGCTCAAGAGGGGCTCTGATTTCTACATGGTGATATCATATAGGCATAGAGTATGGGTTAGTACATTTGAATGTACTAAGTATGTAGGATGCAATGCAACAAGATTTAGGCATTGTAGCCAGAATACATAATAATAAGCAATAGCCATAATATAACAACATGACATGTATAAACAATGCATAAGTAAAACATGCTTACAATTCATTCAACTCATATAGATCATAATACATAGATGTGGGAAGAGACCTCAACCAACATAGAATAATACCAAACGAGCTACGTCTTGGAATCCCGATGATTACCCCTCATCGGTAAAGAGATGGTCTACTTATCAAGGTAAACAGACTTCAAAGTTACGGGAACACGACCAATTTCGTATGAAGTGACCTTCATTAAGGGAACTTGATCCAATTTCCAAAAGGATTTACAACACTACTTCAACTTACGGGAACATGACCCAATTTCTTGTGAAGCGACCCTCCTTACAGGAACATGACCCAATTTCGGAAAGGATTTTAAAAAATGGTTGACTAGATAGATCCACTAGTATAGCAAGAGCATAACATCATGCTATGGTGGCACATAGTGTTGGGACTGGGGACTTTCCTTTAGTCTACTAAGTGTTAAATCTAATCCTATAGAATATATAAGATAATCATAGCTTTAATAACTTGCAACAACATATAATAATACATAGCATGAGTAGCTCATAACATCATTGACCCCAAATGGTGAGCCCAATTTCAATCATAAGAATAGATCATCATCAACCTTACCCTTGCATTAACATAAACATTAAGGGGCTCACAAGAGATGAAATCTTTAAGAAAGAGGTAGAACCCGTCTTTACAAAATCATCAACATTTCCATGAATTAGGCACATCTTAAAATCATCATGAAGTCTTTCAACTCATAAGACATGCATTGGACCTCCAATTTCTCAAGAAATTATAACCAGACATTTTATCAAACACTTGGTGAGTGTGTAGTGCTAGTGCAAATCATACAATTCAAGAGTGAAAAGATGCAAGTAAATTCCATGTAAAACCATTAACAAATACTTTGTAACACCCTCGAGCAACATAAATCAAGACCATTCATCAAATCCAACATTAGATTCAAGATTTAGAGCTCAATACATATTAAACAACCATACTTTCAAGAACTCAAGTCAATGTGTAGTAAATTTCATTAATATACAAAACCTACATGTAAAATAAACTTTAAATCATGCAATTTAAGTAGAAAAGATGATTGGGTATCATGAGTAAAAGGATCTAATAGCTGAAACCCACGTACTTTAGCTTTGGAGAAGCTCTTGATGAAGATTGAAAATGGAGGCTTGAAGCTTGAAGGAAATCCTAGGATCTGGATGAGTGTTTTGGGAGTTGAATCTCGAAAGGAAAATTAGTCTATGTGTTTGAGTGAGTATTGGAGAATACTTAGGATGATATGAGGGTAAAATAAGGCTAAGTGTAGCTTTTTCAAGTATGGGAACCCTTAGGCCCAAGACTTGAAAGACTTGGACCGAAGTAAAAAAAAAGGACCAAAATAATAATGCTTTGCGTTGCTTATTCATTGGAATTTGCATTTCTACACATATGAATTCAACAAAAATGAGCATAAATTCTTCATTCGAACTCAAAATGAGCTGAAACCAAGTGCGTTGGAAAGCTAATTTTAAGAGATTTAATTTGGTAGGTTGTGGGCTACCCAGTTCTTTGTGCGCTAAGGGATATGTCCTTTAATAGTTGACCAAACAATTCCATCGAATTGAGTATGATTGTATGTGTGATAGCATCTACTATACAAGGAATATCAATGACCCTCCTTAATCGCGTTTTTGCAATTTTCAGATTTAGATATAATTGCTCTAAAATTTGGGTTAAACCCTTTTCCCACTAAATATTTCCCCCCAAACAATAATATGAAGTTGGAATTTTGAAATAACGAACAAATTTTTTGATATATTGAATTATGAGTCCGGGCACTTTCGAGGCACATTTTCTTACACTTTTTGGTTCGTTTCAATATCTCCCCCTTGGGAACATTCCTACTCGAATGTAAACAAAATGTACTAGACAAGAGTGATCATAAACAAATCAACCCCAATAAGAATGAAACATTACATTTAAAAAACCATTTTCAAAATCTCAACATAAGTGTAAAATCATCTTAAACTTGCCAACTTAAACATGAATGCATATGAATCACATAAGGCTGAAACATAGGACTTGGAATAACTTGAAGGACTTAGTTGCTATCTTAAGCTTGATTAGAGTGAATCAGGACCACTTCGGCTTCCTTAGAGACACCCTTGACTTGATGATCCTTTCAAGAGGGCCATAATGAACACCACATCCTCATTAATCAACCTCTCCACTAGTCCATCCAACATCTCCACCGGGACCTTCCCTGAAGCCAACTTCTCCTCCACATCACCCACAATCTCAAAGAGTGTTATAGCACTAAAGTCACCAACACGTCCCATCAACCTACAAGCATAAAGAACCGGACTAACTAAACCCCTATCCATAGGCAATCCCCAAACTTATGCAACCTTACCAACTTCTCTCTTTATCGTATAAGGACTCACAACCATAACTCATTTGTCAACCTTAACCACACCTATTCCACTTGTGGCCATGAACTACCATCTCTCCCTTGGGAGACTACCTCTACTCTACCATCTGTCCACCCAAAACTTCCAACTCTAATAAGGCGGAATCAAGGCCTTTCACAATCTAGACATCTTAATCAAAGAAGATTTGGAACCATCAAGAATGCTACACCACCATACTCAACTTCCCTCAACCTAACTTTCAATCTAACCAACTGATGGACCCCACTAATCCCCTTCTTGCCACCACCAACAACACATGCTAGGCTACCTAGAGAACCGACCGCAAAATAAGCCTAATCGAGGAAAAATAATGCAACACTCATTTTATAATCCTTAAAGAATTCTAACCACCTTCTTCCTATCCACGATGAACACCAATCATATTTAGCAAATAATCTCTCATCCTCCAAAACTTGCAAAACTACCCCCAAATGATTCACAAGCTCTAAACGAATCAATACCTCATCACTAGAGACAAACACAAGCATATCACAGTAGGGTTTTAAGACCCTAATCAAGAAACCCACAAACATTATTGGTGCATAAGCCACAGGACAAAAAGTGGCCTGTTTTCTTTTACTCGATCCAAGACTTCTAAGTCTTGGGCCTAAGTATTCCCAAAATGTGTTTTTGCCTATAATTAGCCAAATTTGACCCTCATACTACCCAGTTCATATGAAGTAACTTTCATTATGGGAACCCAACCTAATTTTGAAAAGAATTTTAAGACCCCACTTCAACTTACGGAAACATGACCCAATTTTGTGTGAAGCGATCCTCCTTACGGGAACGTGACCCAATTTCAGAAAGGATTTTAAGAGATGGTTCACTAGATGGATCCACTAGTATAGCAAGAGCATAACATCATCCTATGGTGGCAAATAGTTTTGAGACTTAGGGACTCGCCTCTAGTCCACTTGGTTCTAAATCTTATCCCAAGGAATATATAAAATAATCATAGCTTTAATAGCTTGTAACAACATAGAGGATGTGGCATGAGTATCTCATAAAATTATTGACCCCAAATGGTGAGCCCAACTTCAATCATAATAATAGATTATCATCAACCTTACCTTGCATTAACAGCAACATTAAGGGGCTCACAAGAGGTGAAATGTTTAAGAAAGAGCTCAAACCTAGCTTTACAACATCTGCAACATTACCATGAATTGGACACATCTTAAAATCATCATTAAGTCTTTCAACTCATAAAACACGTATTGGACCTCCAATTCCTCAAGAAATCATAACGATCATTTTATCAAACAAATGGTGAGTGTGTGCTACAGTAAAACTATGCAATTCAAGAGTGAAGACATGCAAGTAAATCCCATGTAAAACCATTAATCAACACTTTGTCACACCCTCAAGCAATATGCATTAAGATCCTTCATCGAATCCAATATTAGATCCAAGATTTAGAGCTCAAAACATGCTAAACAACCATACTTTCATGAACTCCATTCACTATGCAGCAAATTTCTTAATATAAAAAACTCACATGTAAAATCAACTTTAATCATGCAATTTAAGTAGTAAGGAGGATTGGGCTCCATGGGTGGAAGGACCCAATGGTTAAAACCCGTATACATTAGCTTTGAAAAGCTCTCAATCAAGATTGAAAATGGAGGCTCGACGCTTGAAGGAAATCCTTTGATCCTGATGAGGGTTTTGGGACTTGAATCTTGAGAGAAAAACTAGTCTAAGTATTTGAGTGAATATTGGGGAATGTTTAGGATGATACGAGGGTGAAATAAGGCTATGTATAGGTATTTTCAAGTTTGGGAATCCTTAGACCCAAGACTTGGAAGTCTTGGATCTAAATAAAAAAAAAGGACCAAAATAACACTACTCCGCATCGTGGAAGTGACGCGGATTACTTACAGGAATTTACATTTCTACACATAGGAGTTCTACAAAAACGGGCATAAATTCTTCATCAGAACTCAAAATGAGGTGAAACTAAGTGCACTGAAATACTAATTGAAAGAGCTTTAATTTGGCAGGTTGTTGGCTACCAGTTATTTGTGTGCTAAGAGATATGCCCCTTTAAAGTTGACTCTCCTAAATCACTTTTTCATGATTTTTGAATTTTGATACAGTGGCTCTAAAATTCGGGCTAGATCGATTCCCCAATCAAATTTGCCCTCTGAACAAGGATATAAAGTTGGATTTTCAAAATAACGAATGGATTTTTATCTCTATAGAAATTATGAGTTTAGGCACTTCTGAGGCACATTTTCAGGCACTTTTTTGGGTCATTTCAATAATAAATGCATAATCATAACAAAAAATAGTATATTAGTAACATGACATGCATGACGAATGCTTATAGTTAAACATGCTTTAAAATAACCATACTTTCATACCTTGTTTAACACAATAAGATGACATGATTAGATCATCCAAATACCTTGAACTAGAGGGTGAGGAATATAGCATATGTCATAACCCCTTCTAGTAGGTAATGGGTAGTAAGTAAGGGTAAAGAGATAGCATAGTTCATAACCCATACATATAAATAAGAGATAATGAATAGTGCATGAGGGCAGGAAGGTAGCATATGTCATAATCCCTATATGTGTGCATATGAGGGAGTGGCATTCCACATAGTTCATAATCCTTTCATATGAGTACATTGCATAACCTCAAATCATACATGAGGATAAAAAGTACAACATAGTTCAACCCCTACATGTACAAATGAGTAGCATAGATAATAACCCCAACATGTGAGTAGCTTGCATAACCTCAAATCATAAATGAGGGTAAGGAGTACAACATAGTTCATAACCCCTTAATGTAGATATGAGTAAGTGAGTAGCATTTATTCTTGCATGAGGGTAACGAGGACAACATAGTTTATAACCCCTACATGTATAAATTGACCTTCTGCTAGAAAGTAAAGCATATAACATAGTTCATAACCCCTTATAGTAGGCTTCACAATTCACAAGAGGATAACCTTAGCATAAAGACTCAATAACTCATTAATGATTCCCAAGAACATAACAATATGAGAATCCAACAATTCACTTGCAATACCATAGTTTCTTTTCATGATTTAATCACACATATATACATTCCTTATATCATTATATACTAATTCAACTCATAAGACATGCATTGGACCTTCAATTCCTCAAGAAAACCATAATTGGATATTTTATCAAATACTTGGTAGGTGTGTAATGCTGGTAAAGCCATGCAATTCAAGAGTGAATTCATGCAAGAAAATTCATTTTAAAACCATAAATAGATTCTTGGTAATATCCTCAAGTAACATACATCAAAACCCTTCATCAAATCTCACATTGGATCTAAGATTCATAGCTCAAAACATGCTAAAACAATCACCATTTCATAAACCCCAACATAGTGCACAATGAAATTAATAATAAGTTAGACCTATGAGTAGATGAACTTTAAATCAGTCATGTAATAGAATGATTGGGCATAATGGGTGAAAGAAACACATGAAAGAAACCCATATACCTTAGCCTTTGGAGAATCCTTGAAGATGGTTGGAGATGAAAACTTGAAGCTTGAATGATAACCTTAGAGTCCGGATGAGTTTTGGGACTTGAAATTTGGAGATGAAATGTTGTCTAAGTGTTTGAGAGAATATTGGGGAATGTCTTGGGTGATATGAGGGTGAAATAAGGCAAAGTATAGGTATTTTAATGTATGGAAAGTCTTAGACTCAAGACCCAAAAGTCTTGGACCGAATTGAAAAATTGGGTAGCAAAATACACTGGGGCACGTTGTGTCCCAAATGCGGATTAACATTGTTTGTCGTTGAACTTTAAAATTTCAAAATTAGCTACTGTTGATCCAAAATTAGGTTAAGATCCATTCCCCACTCAATTATTGACCCCTGAACAAGAATATGAAGTTAGATTTTCAAAATAACGCTCGAAATCAGAGATATATGGAAATTATGATTCTGGGCATTTTCGAGGCACATTTTCGGGCACCTTTTGGGGTCTTTATAGCCGGTCATGATAGCTGGATATTTGAATGATAATAATTTGATGCCCTTGTAACAGTGCTCAAACAATTTAAGAAGTACATCAGATGGATTATTGAAGACATTATTGGTATCCCTCCTAGGGTATGTACTCACAAAAGGCACCTAAATCTTCCTATGCAAGAGGTTGTTTGCAAAGAGATCATTAAATGATTGGATGCAGAAGTAATCTACCCAATCACTGATAGTGAATGGGTGATCCTGGTGCAGTGTGTTCCAAAGAGGGGTATTGTCACGACCAAAGCCTACGGCCTAGACATGACTGGCGAATGGGGAACCTGAAGGAACCACAAACAAGCCTCATAGAGTATCATTAGACATCCTTAGTCATAGAAGAAATTAAAATGATAATAAATGATAAGCCTAAACAAGGAAAATTGAGACTAAGGGAACATCGTTCATATCTTTAGCAACAAAAGTCAATAGAATCAAGGCTCAAAACATAGATACACCATACGTCCAACAACACCTCTACTATATAAAGATAAGAGTGGGGGCCAAGGAAAAGCAACCGAGCTCACCCTTATAGTCAAAATATCATCAAAAGAGAGAAAGTCTTAATACATAGCAAGAGATCATAAGTAACGTCCTCAGTATGGAGGACTTAACAACAAGCGTAAGCAAAGTCGTACTAGCCACGTGGAGGAGGATGCTCAAGAGGGACTCCGGTTCCTACATGGTGATATCATGTAGGCAAGAGTATGCATTAGTACATTTGAATATACTAAATATATGGGATACAATGCAACAAGAGATAGGCATCATAATCAAATTACATAATAATAACCAATACATAGCATAATGACAGTATGACATGTATAACCCACTATTAAGTAAGTCATGCTTTGCAAATCGTTCATCTATATATATCATATATAAGTATATAAAGAAGCCTCAACCAACATAATATAAGACCTTTTGGAGACACCTTCCTTATGGGAGCCCGTCCCCAGTCGGATTAAGTGACCTTCCTTACGAGAGCCCATCCCTTTTCGGATTAAGTGGCCCTTTTTATAGGAGTCCATCCCTTTTAGAATTAAGTGAACTTCCTTACAGGTGCCCATCCTTTTTTTTATTAAGGGCCTTCCTTAGGGTAGTCTGTCCTTCTTCAGATTAAGTGGCCTTCCTTACGAGAGCCCATCCCTTTTCGGATTAAGCATTTCATAGTAGATTATCCAAACATTACATTTCAATCATTATTTAAAAATCATATAATCATCATAACATCATTCAGTTCATAACACATTCATTAGATCTTCAATTTTTCAAAAAACCATAACCGGACCTTTTATCAAACACTTGGCAGGTGTGAAATGGTAGTATAAGACCATGTAATTTAGATATGAAATCATACCATTAAATTCATTGTAATACCATTACTAAATACCATACAACTCCCTCAAGTCATATACATCAAAACTCCTCATCAAATCAAACATTAGATCCACGATTTGAAGCACAAAACATGCTAAAAGAACCATACTTTCATGAACTAAAATCATTGTGCAGTAAATTTCTCAATATAAAAGACTTACATTTAAAATCAACTTTAAATCATGCATTATTAAGCAAAAGAGAGTTTAGGAACCATGGGCGAAAGGATCCGATGGTTCAACACCTCACACCTTATGTCCATAGTTGCTTGGAATTGAGATTTGGAAGAATGGAGGCTTGGAAATGATCTTGGAATCCAATATTGTTCTTGGGTTCCCTTGAAATTGACTTGGGGCTAGATGGAGGATCTTTAGAGGATTTGAGAGTGTATTTGAGATGACAGTAATGAGTTTTTATCCTTTGGAATTGGATTTAGGTCTTTTGGGAAGGTTAAGATAGCATTGGAAGTCTAAAAAGGTCATTAGAGTAATTAGCATTTATGAAAATGCCATTAGTGAACTGATAGAAAATTTGGTAAACTGTTTCTCCAAGGAAGGTCCCACAGGTTGAATGGCACTCCACGGTCATATGGAGTGGCCCTGACAAGGTACTTAGTCCAAAAACTGAAGTTGGAAATCGATTGGAACAAGACGTCTCGTCATGACCAAGGAGGCCTCCACGGGACATGTGGAGCCTCACGGCCCGTGTGGAGGCTCGTGGCACCATACTTATTGCGGGAAAATGTTTTATAGGCTCTAAACTAAGGGTCACGGGTCATTCTCCATGCCACAGATCATGGTGAGGGGCATGGCACAACACTTAACGAAAAAACTCCCCCAAAAGCCCACTAATCCTTTCTTGTACTCACTCCAAGACCAGCCATATGGCCAGTAGCAAGCCATATGGCGTGTGCCACTGGTAGTGCCCCATTCCTTAGGCCAAAAATGGCCTTTTCCAACTCAATACACCTCACACGACCCGTACAAGACACCACTGCTGGTATAGGTGCCTGTGGGACTTCACTGCACGGGAGGGTCTTACGAAAATGGTCATAACTCCTTCATACAAACTCGAAATGCGGTGAAACCAAGTGCGTTGGAAAGCTTACTCAAAGGGACTTCATTGGACATGTCATGGGCAAACAACTACAAATG
This sequence comes from Solanum clarkiae, assembly GCA_011800125.2. Lineage (NCBI taxonomy): Eukaryota > Viridiplantae > Streptophyta > Magnoliopsida > Solanales > Solanaceae > Solanum > Solanum clarkiae. The sequence goes on along the minus strand of JAABOM020126260.1, from coordinate 1,264 downwards.
TTCTAAGAGTTATGATAGTTTAAAGTTGATCCATGCATGAGCCATCACCAAAACCCAACATTTAGGGAAGCGTTGAACTAGTGTAGGTACTACGAGTCTCCAATGAACCTAATACACCCCCAAACTAACCAAATGAGGCTAGAAACAAGGATTCATAAGAGCATAGATCTATGGGGTGTCACAGTATCACAGTGGTACCTAATGCTAACAATGAATTGATCCCAATGAGACCAGTCACAAAATGGAGAGTGTGCATGGATTATAGAAAGCTCAATGCCTTGACAAAGACGGATGACTTTCCTATATCATTGATGGATTGGATTCTTAAAATACTAGCAAAAAAGGGGTGGCACTAGTTTCCCGATGAATATTTCGACTATAGTCAAATCATCATCGCTCTGTAGGATTAGGAGAAGACCATATTTACATAATTTATGGCACCTTCAAATTTAGGAGGATGCCATTTGGGTTTTGTAATGCCCCTGCAACATTTCATAGATGCATGATGTACATCTTCTCAGAGATGGTGGAGAGTACTACTGAAGACTTCATGGAGAACTTTAGTGTGGTTGGGAACTCATTTGAGGATTTCTTGGCACACACCTACATGACGTATGTCAAAGTTGTGTAGAAAGTCATCTGGTGCTAAACTGGGAAAAGTGTCATTTCATGGTGAAAGAGAGTATTGTATTGGGACACAGGAAATGGCAAAGGTCGACAGAGCTAAAGTTGAGGTGATTGAGAAGCTTCGACCACCCATCTCAGTAAAGGGTGTGAGGAGTTTTCTTAGGACATGCAAGATTCTATCGGAGATTCATAAAAGACTTCTCTAAAGTTTCACACCCATTGTGCAAATTATTGGAAAAAGATGCTAAGTTCGTGTTTGATGATGCATGTATGAAAGCCTTTGAAGAGTTAAAGAAGAGGTTGATCTCAGCCCTAACTATTTTGGCGCCAGATTGGTCTAGTCCCTTCGAAATCATGTGTGATGCTAGTGGGGTTACTCTAGGTGTGGTATTGGGACATAGTAAGGAGAAGATATTACATCTCATATATTATGCCAGGAAAGCCCACAATACGACCTAGAAGAATTATACTGTCAAAGAGCAAGAGTTACTCGCATTGGTCTTCGCATTCAAAAAGGTCAGTTCATATCTATTGGGAGCCAAAGTACTAGTGCATATAGAACACTCAACACTTAAATATTTGATGGATAAAAAGGATGCGAACCCAAGGTTTATGAGATGGGTGCTTCTCTTGTAAC